>PVIH01004856.1:0-27848 GCA_004025045.1 Sigmodon hispidus
CCCCACACATCTGGTCATTTTTTTCCTCTGCAACTCCCCATCCCCTCCCTGGGCAGGGAGCAGACAGTCCCATGGTCCCACTGACCCAGTAATGCTTAGATCAGTCTCCACTTCTGGCCAAATCCAGTTCTTTCCCCCCTCCCTCAAGAGTGAGTCAGGTGTTCCTCTAGGTGGAGTGGGATCCAAAGGGTCAGTCCAGAGTGTTTCTGATCCCAAGCTGTTTATTTCTAAAGTTTCCATTGTGTCAGATAAATACTGAAACTTGTTGATACTCAATTCCTACAGTGCTAAGACCTCAGATATCAAGAGGAAGTGCAAATGTGCGGCATGGATTCTGTCTAAGAGTTCTGTTTCTTCACTCTCCTGTGAAAGTGTACATTCCAATGCATGGAGTATATTCTTAGCATAATTCATATTTATAAAAACATGGAAATGTAAATGGCATACTCTCCTAGACCCAAAAAATTAATATGTAAATATTTGAGAGTATGTTAAGAATATAGTTTATTGGTTTCTTTCTTAGAACATCACTATATCAGCTCTTTTGATGTATTCATTTGTCATCACTTTATCTCAATGTATTGATACTCACTGAATTCAACTGTACTGATGCTGTATGACAAAGGTTACCACTACAGAAATAATTATTTTCTCCCTTTTATGCCTTGTTTTGTATATAGTGTTTCATTCTCTGACTAAGATAGACTAAAAATCACTGTGTTATGTTGAATTTCTGTGATGAGCTATGGTTATTTTAAAGTCTTGAACAAATGATGTGCATCAACCATCATATCTTATGGGAAATCTAAACATTATGCTAATTCTTTTGCTTTGGTCCACTGTACAAGAAAAGGAGAATCTCATGTCCTTCACTCTACAGTCTCTGCTGTTTACCTGTGAAAATTTATAAAAGATAGATGTACTTTATGTTTATTTTTTCTTTTAGTGAAAAGTTTATCCCTGATATGTTATATTCTGATTATGTTCATTTTGTTTACTACACACAGTTTCTCCACAACTTTCCTCCAATATACATTTATCCTCTTGATGTCTGTTACTTCATAACAAAAAGTATTCTAAAAGATGATAAAAAAAACATAAATTAACAATATAGTATAAGAAATACAATTTACATAATATATGTAACATGATAAACATAATACAATTTTATAATGTGATATGATAAAAATGAATGTACTATAATGAAACAAAACACAACACAGAAAGACTCCTGAATAACCACAACAAAACAGATAGAGACACAGAGGCACAGCTGTTGTATAATCAAAAATTCCATAAAAATGTTATGGTTAGAAGCCATAATATATTTCTATACATAAATGTAATGTATAAAGATAAGAAGAGAAAATATGAATTCATTAAATAAGTCATATTGAAATATGAAAAAGAACTTAAGAATGCTAAAGTCTTGACATAATAATAGGAGAAATAGAAATGCAAAGATAGTACTCAATTTGTGTGATGTTGGCTATCTTCCACTAAGAATTAAGGTTACCTTAAAGAGCAGTTTGACTCCTCAGTGAGACACCTTGGAGAAAACTAAATTTTCATTTGCAAGTGGTTATCAATTGGAGATTTCTTCTGGATTTGTGATTAGAGCATGTGTTCACTCCTCCTTCAGCACTAGGACCCCAACTGCTGTGAACTTGTGATCTCTGTATTTGTTTTCATCTGCTAAAAAAGGGGGCTTTTCTGATGATCATTGAGCAAGGCTCTGATCCATGATTACTGTGTAATGACAACTGTGCAATCAGGAATTATTTAATGATAATTTTGTTGTTGCTGTATTGCTTTAGTACAGCAGTGTTTGGTTTTACCATAGCTACTAAGAAGATATAGTCTCAGGTAGTTGGTCATCTAAGCACTGTTCACTCTGAGTTTCATCCTGTAAGATCAGTAAGTCTTATTTTCAATCATGTACTGGTTGGTTACTCCCACATTTTTTTTTTTTTTCTATTTTTTAACCCTCATTGCTTTGACATTTCTTGCAGGCAGGACAGCATTTAGATGAAAAGATTTATAACTGCTTGGGTGTTTATGTTTCTCTTTTGATAATGTGCAGAGTAAAATTATATCACAAAAATTCTGGCAGGTAATGGTGAAGACTCTGCGTAAGCAGCAACTCCATGTCTCCTTGCACAATGAGTTGTGTACATGTTGTCAAGTGGGATTTATAGATTTATATTTATAACCAATATTTACATTCACCATATATTTTCTAATAAAGCACATGTCTTTATAGAAAGTGAAAAGGAATCTATATATATATATATGTACATATAATATTTATTCTAAAGATCTGAATAGTTTTTGCTATATTGTTTAGTACTTTTGAGTCTATGTTAATCAGGGACATAGCTATTAGATTTCTTTTTGTTGTATATATGCCTGGTATTGATTTTAGTATAGATTTGAATTTGACTTTGAGAAGCTGTTTGAAAGGGCACCTATTGTTCCTACTGTTTGAATGTACATATCTAGAGTTTATTTCTTGAATATAGATTATCCAAAATAATTATGCAAGCTGCAAACTACAATCACTTAACAGCTTGGAATCTGAAGATTTTATTTAATTATCGTGGCACTAACCCACCAAGAAATATATGCTAACTAAGTTTTTTTTTTTATTTAAAAGTGACTTACATAACAGGGATTGTTCCAGGGGAGGAGGAGAAAAGGTAGGAGAAAGACGGAGAAGAGGAGAGCTCGAACGATCCGTTCCACAGAGAGAAGGGCCATTCCCAGCCACATGGTCCTTACTACAACACGCAACTTGTCCAGCAATGCTTGTCTGCTTCTGTCTTCCAGGGCATCCTTCTTTTGTCCTTTCTCCCGAGTCAACCACCCTCTGACTGGCTCAGCACTCTGGCACAGTTTTTCTGTGTAGCTTTGGATTTTCTGCTACATCTCCCCCTTCTGTCTAAATAAGAGGGTTCTAAACTAAATATAAAACTACATTCAATACGGATCATCATAAGGCAGTGTTTGGGGAAAAGAAAGGTACTAACATAATTGAGGTCAAACTAACACTAACAAACAACAAATACAAGGTGCAATTTAATGTCTAAAGTATTGATATGAGGAAATGAACAGGGATTGCTTCAAGGCTGTTTATCTTGAACAAAAAAATTCTAACACCTGAGTGTCCTTGCTGAGATGTGAAGTAATAACAACCTCAACTCTCCAGTCTTCAATACCATCAAGACCTGAGAAGGAAAATATATACCTGAGGTTGGAAGCATAATGAAGTAACTTCCAAAATTTAGGTGAAGACAACGACAGTTAACTACCTGGACAGTCATCCATCACTTCTCTGTACAACAGGAGCATCCATCCTTGTGGCTACGGGCCTATGATATCTGACAAGTCTCCATAGAAGCAGGGTATTTTTTGGTAGGACCTTCTCATCCTGTCTAGGCAGTCTTTGGAAGTCTCTATCCTTCATCCTGGTCATCCATTTCAGATAGTGAGCATGCTGACAGCAGTCAGGGCAAGTGCCATTCTATGCCCCTCAGGCCATTGTTCGCCAATCAAGACAATCTCTTTGCAAGATGTCCGTGATGCTCAACACCACCTCGAGAAAGGAATGGTGATGCCAGGAGATGTCATGTCTCTCAAGGCCAAATTCAAGATAACAAAATCTTGAATGCCATATTTTCTTGGTCTATGAAGTGGTTGAAGATGCCAATCTACCAGGTATATTCTAACATGTTTCCAAAAAGCCTGAGTACCCTGACTATTAGGTGGCAAATCTGAGTAACCATAATCTGCAATCTCAATCAACCAAGAAAGTGAAGATAACATTGTAAGAATAGGCATTCCAAAATGAGTGTACAGCTCCTCCATAATAATTTCAAGTATAAAAATCTTTTGAATATTGACCAAAATACACATTTTATATCAAAAGACAACAATATCCTATCCTAACTATATGTTATTATACAAAATATCTAAACAGAGTTATATAAAACAACTTGTGTATATGTTACAACAAATATTATGACTAGCATAAATAATTAGAGGTAGAAATTGCATTATGGAAATGGCAATGTACTTAATACACATCAACATGCAAAATATTTTAAACAGAAGTAGACATGTATAAATTAAGACAATCATACATTCAACTTTGTAGCAATATATATATTATCTCAATCAAACATATAGATTGATTTCCCATTTGTATCAATATATAAACATTTGTACCTTAGTGATTCATTTTTCATACATCCTTTGGTTAATAGTTGTTTGCAAGTATAATGATTTCCTATCTATTCCTTTTTCCTTCTTTCTCTCTCTCTTTTTTTTTTTGAAATTCCTACATCTATAATATCATTTTATCTTCTACCCAAGATTAACTTATGACCATCATATCAAAATGATAATTGACCATAACCCTCCCTTGGATGACCAACTTATTGGGAAAGGGACGTAGTTCTTTCATTAAGTTGCTTCATGCTGGCCTGTGGACGACGGTATCTCTGTGGGGTCCTGTAAACTAAACAATGGTTAAGTCCTAATGAAGTAACTCTAAACATATATATAACCATTCCACAATTGTTTATAAGCATTCTCATCATATTGAGTCCATCTGAAATTCTTGTTGAAGATATGATATGAAACTACCTTACTACTGTCCTGATTGGTCTATACCTCAAAAGTGATCACTGAGTGACATACAGCAGGTTCCTTCTTTCTCTGTCTCAAAGGTCTTTAGTTTTCTGCTTTTTTTTTGTTTTTTTCGGTGGGGGCCCCATCTTCCTTCTGGATGCCTTGGAGAATGCTGGTAGGAGAAATTGTTTTTTATAGTGGGGAATCCAATGAATACTATTAACTGAAGATACTGAACCATCAGAAAGAATTGTGTGCAGACAAGATTTTTAGATTAAGAGAGTAAGAAATGTAGAAAGAAGTAAGATTTAAGATTTACAGCAAAAGTGAGATAATATTGGTCCTTATATATTTCATCTATTTTTCTGTCTCACCTCAGGTGACTTTTCTGATGTGAGACAGAGTCTCTAAAGTTTTACTTACCAATATGCTTGGGTTTAGAGAGGGAGAAAGCCACTTGCTCCACCCCCAAAGCCAGCCTTTTTTTGTTACAAAACTAGGACCTCCTTTATATACATAAATACATAATCATTAGATATAGGTGTACAGTTGTGAGAATAGAGAAATTACGCTTAGCACCTGTCAGTGTCAGGCATCCTTGTAATCCCCTGTAGTCCTTATAATGTTTCAGAAATCTGAGCTTTCAGCATCCTTTTAGCTTTGTGAAGAGGGTTGTATCCATTCTTCTGTAAAAACAAAATTAAGACCCTATCCCACCTTAGTTAAATGAATGTTCCTTACCACATATTCAATTGTCTTATCAGTAGACGAGCCATTACTCCTTCTCCTCAGGAGGGTTCTCCTTTTAAAATCGGTTCTTTATCAATCTTGTTGGTACCCATATTTTCTCTTTTCCTGTGGAAACAAAAGCAAAACCCCTACCCCAACAAAGCACATGCCCTGGCTTCCATTCTGAAGTTAGTACATCCTTGAAAGAAACAGGTTGATTCAACTCAGAAGTCCTTTCTATTACCCAGTGTTTCTCTGCAGCTGAATTTCCTTTCTCATCAGAATTAAGAAAGTTTAATGTCAACAAGGCACTATGTAATCTCTCCCTAGGTTTTTTCATACCACCTTTCTGTTTATGAAGCATCTCTTTCAAGGTGTGATGGGATCTTTCCACAACCGCTTGTCCAGTGGGATTGTGTGGTATCCCAGTAAGGTGCTTTATCTCATAATATCCAAAAATATGCTTCATTTTCTGGGGAACATATGCTGGAGCATTGTCAGTCTTAATTTGATCAGGAATTCCCAATATGGCCATGGCTTCCAGAAGATGAGTGAGTACTGCATTAGCATTTTCAGAACTCAGGGCGGTAGCCCACTGCATTCCTGAGTAGGTGTCAATGGTATGATGAACATATTTCATCTTACCAAATTCTGGGAAGTGAAACATATCCATCTGCCAAATCTCATAGCTCCTTGTACCCTTAGGATTACTCCCAGTGGGTAAGGATGGTTGATTGTGAAGGGAACATTTGTCACACTTTTGCAAAATTTTCTTGGCTTGATGCCAAGTGATGGGAAAACTCTTCTTTAATCCCTTGCTATTGACATGATGCTTCTTGTGAAACTCTGAGGCTTCTACCACATTCCCTATCAAACCGATCAATCTCATCATTACCCTGTGCTAAAGGGCCAGGAAGGCCTGAATGAGCCCTGATATGTGTAATATACATATGATGTGTTCTATTTCTGATGATATCCTGTAGCTGTACAAACCAAAAGGTTAATTCTGTATCATCAGGAACAAAGTCAGCAGTTTCAATATGAAATACAACTCCTTCTGCATAATGAGAGTCAGTTATCAGGTTAAGAGGTCCAGTAAAATTCAATAACACCATAATAATGGCATACAGTTCTGCCTTCTGAACAGAATCATAAGGACTCTGTGTCACCTTACTGAAGTTTTCTGATTTATAACCAGCCTTTCCCATTTTATTTGCATCAGTAAGAAATGTAGGAGCTCCAGAAATAAGTTTATCCTGTACCACATGGGTGAAAATCCAATTAGTTTTCTTTATAAACTGAATCCTTTTGCTTCGGCAATATTTATTATTAATCTCCCCCAGAAAACCACTACAGGCCTTTTGCCAAGGTCATTGTCCGCCCATAATCAATCAATTTCCTCATTGGTCAAAAGTACAAAGGTACAACAATTTCTGCCGGATCCTTTCCAGTCAATTGTCGAAGCCTGAGTTTTCCTTTCAAGATCAGATCTGAAATCTTTTCAATGTATGTTTTCAGTTTTTTACTTGGTCTATGTGGCAGAAATATCCATTCTAATATAATATTTTCTCTTTGCATTATGACTCCTGTAGGAGAATATTCAGAAGGCAAAATAAGCAGGATGCAGTCAAGGTCTGGGTCTATATGGTTAACATGTGCTTCTTGTAATCTCTTTTCCACCAATGCTAATTCTTTCTCAGCTTCAGCAGAGAATTCCCTGGGACTGTTCAGATCCTTATGGCCATCTAAAGTTTTGAACAAATGAACCAGTTCATAGTTTTTAATACCAATAACTGGTCATATGTGGGTGATATCCCCTAATAGTTTCTGAAAATCATTAAGTGTCTTTAATCTATCCCTCCTAAGTTGTACCTTCTGAGGTCTAATTGTTTGCAAGCCTATTTTATATCCCAAAAATTGATAGAATCCCCTGTTTGGATCTTTTCACGGGCAATGTGAAGTCCCCAATCAGGCAACACCTTCTTCACTTCTTCAAACAGTCTTTCTAAGGTGTTTATGTCTGGTCCGCTAACAATATATAATCCATAAAATGGATGATTGTGGGTAAATGGTAGATTGTGGGAATTGTTTGTATATCACTTCTAATGGCTGCCAACCATTTCAAATCAGGGCTGTTAGTATCTTTGGTGTGCCTGCAGCTTTGAGACTATGTTGTTGTGCAGCCTGAATAACCAGAGGCTGTTTTACATAGCCTCTTGAGGTATTGCTTTCAAGGCCACGATTGCATCTTTGGTTGATATTTAAGCCTGGAGGGATCTTAATTTGAGTGTTCCATTGTTGTAGTAGGTCACGACCCCATAAGTTTACTGCTATGTTGACCATGTATGGCTTCAATCTTCCTCTCTGTCCTTCTGGTCCTATGCATTCAAGCCATCTCACACTCTGTTTTACCTGAGACAATGTCCCAATACCTAAAAATTGAATGTCTACCTCCTTCAGAGGCCACCAGGTGTGCCACGCCTGTGGAGTTATGATCGAAACATTGGCTCCCATGACTAAGCCTTGCATCAAAATATTGTCTATCCTTATTGTCGACTTTGGTCTTTGCTCATTTATGTAGGTCTGCCAAAGTATGTGTTTTATTGGTTTATTGGATACCATCAACTTCTCTTGTAAAGGCGATCTATTGTCTATGGCTACATGGTCTACTGTTTCAGGCTTGGGATTTGTTACTCATCCTGAGGAAGTTGCTCTTCCACTGTGACTGGATATAACTGAACCTTTTTTGGCTTGGAGGTCTGACTCTTAGGGGCTTCCCAGGGGAAACCCCATGTTATGTTTCTCAAAGTTAAAAGCTTACCATCTATGTCTCTTACAGATCTACACACATTTGTCCAATGTCTGCCTTTATTACATCTTCTACATAGTCCCGGAGGTTGTGGCCTTCTGTTTAAGTCACTCCTAGGACTGGGAGAATTCCCATATATGCCTTGCCTACAATTCTTCTTTATATGGCCTGGCTTACCACAATTGAAACAAATAATGTTTTGATTTCTCACCTTAACATTAGCAATGGCTTGTCCTACCCAATTCTCTTCATCAGAGTATAGATATTCAACATTAATTGCAAGTTGAATCCATTCTTCTATGGGTGCACCTTTGATCTTTAATGGCATGATCAATTTCTTACATGTCATATTAGCATTATCGAAGGCCAAAGAGAGTATCAATTGTTTCCAAACTTCTGAATCTGACACTGCTCTATTTACAGCCTGAGTCAACCTCTGTAAAAAGTCTGTATAAGACTCCCTCAGACCTTGTTTAATCTGAGTATATGACTCAATTCTCTGCCCTGGTTCTAAAACCCTTTCCCAGGCATTTAAGGCAGCAGTATGGCACAGCAACAGAGCATGGTCCTCATAAGTAGACTCAATTGATACATCAGTAAACTGGCCTTCCCCAAGGATTTGGTCCTTGGAGATGGTAACACTCCCAGTTTGATCTTTAGATTCCAAGACTTTAGCCTCTTCCTTAAACCAATTCTTCCACTGCAAGCTTTGACTATTGTTCAACACTGCAGTTGCCAAATTCTTCCAGTCATCAGGAATTGCCCGATACTGTGTTTACCATGAATTTATGTATTGCTTCACAAAAGATGATTGTACGCCATATGTCACTATGGCTTCCTTTATTGTTTTTAGATCCTTCATGTGTATAGATTCATAAGTATATCCCAAGTTGTCTGAAGCCCTTCCATGTGATTGTGATTTTTTGGTCTCTGCCACAACTGGGAATAGAGTTGGAGTAGAAGGATGTAATCCCCTCATTGTAACCACTCTAGGTTGGGCACCTTCCCTACTGCAGCATCTTTTAAAAGGTGGCTCTGGGTTGTCTTGAGCAGATGTTGCCTCAAAATTCTTTTCTAAAATTTCCATATTACCTTCATGATCTTGTAACCTAGCAGTAATTGTCTTTTCCAGTGTTTTAAAGTACTCTATAAATGATCTCTCCAACAATTTTATAGAGTGGAAAATTCTCTCATTCTCCACATCTACAGGTTCTAGTACTTTCTGATTCATTTTCCTAAATTTTTCATCAATATAAGCTCTGTATTCCTATCTGACCAATGTAGACCTCTCCTCTATGGAGGCAATGAGCTTCTTAATTGTCTTAATATGTTCATCCATGTCACACATCTTAGCCCCATACCCCCTATGGAGAATGTGTTTATCTCTATGCTGGGATCCTTTAAAATAGGTAGGTATAAAGTATATTAACACACAGAAAAGCTAAACAACTCCTGGGTTGAGATAGCCTCCAAATGCATAATCCAGAAAATAATCCTCTATAACCATTGTGAAAAAATGGGTAAAATTCTGAACATTTATTTGGTCAGACATTTTGAAAGAAAAAAAATTACCTTACTCAGATGTAATGAGGACTTACGGCCAGCAGATGCCTCAATTGCGATCAGCAGCAGCAGTAAGGGTACCTAAAGGGATTTCTCATGCAGCCTTTGTTTCCAAGCACAGATCCACGTGTGGCTGGGAGCAAGTCCCAAAACCAAAATAGTCGATCACTCTGAGACTGAGGAACCCAGCTAGGTTCCAGGAAGTCCACCCCAGGTTGGGCCACCAATTATCATGGTACTAACACACCAAGAAATATATGCTAATGAAGGGTTTTTTTTTTATTTAAAAGTTACTTACATAACAGGGATTGTTCCAGGGGAGGAGGAGAAAAGGTAGAAGGACAGAGAAGAGGAGAGCAGGAACTATCCTCGCTGCAGAGAGCAGGAGCAGTCCGTGGAGAGCTCAAATAATCTGTGCCTCAGAGAGCAGGAGCAGTCACAGCCGCACGGTCCTTACTACCCCATGCCACTTGTCCAGTGATGTGTGTCTGCTTCCGTCTTCCTGTGCTTCCTTCTTTTGTCATTTCCCCCAAGTCAACCACTCTCTGACAGGCTCAGCACTCTGGTACAGTTTTTCTGTGTAGCTTCAGATTTCCTGCTACATTTAATATAGTCTTCTGCTGTTCATTTGATCTCAATACTATTCATTCTACACAATGGCATTGTGACATACTTCATTTTTTCCTTGTCACTCTATTTCACATTTTTTTAGGAAATTAAGCCTGTTCTTCATTAAAAAAAAGCAAAATAAAATCACTGAACTTACAAAAAAAAGAAATACAAAACCTAATTGATTTGTTTTTAACCAATTAGTAACTCTCATATGTTCCTGTTCTTTTTTGTGTGAGACACACTAAAATTTAAAAGGCTTTTGTATGAAATTAGTTATGGAACTACTTACTTTAGCACCTTCAATTTACTAGTGAGTACTACACTGAAGGAAATTACTTCTGCTCTACAATCAGCCATTTAAGGTCAATTGAGTCTCAAAGTATTGTGTGGCCTTTTGAAACCCTCTTTTCTCCAGAAACGAACAATGAAGTTTTTTTATTTTCTACAAAAATTTTCAAGCTATACACATCTGTTTTAAGATCATATTGGTTATCTCATATCTGGAACATGGACGTCTGATATCCAGAACACTGAATTTAAAATTACCCTTTCAAAACCTCTGGCTCCAATAAATTTTATAATACCTCCTTTGCAGCAATCCCTGTATTTTGAAAGTAATAAAGCTGTCCCACTTAGAATTGAGCATTCAAAAGCTACTTATGCTAGGACATGTGTTTTTTTTTTTTTAACATACAGGGTTGATTACTGATTTATAGAGGAAACATGAACACCAATTGCATTATTTATAATTGTCCCATTTGTTTTAGGACCTTTGAATTGACAAAGTAACAAGACTAAGGTATGCCTTAAAATGACTTATAATATCAGAATAAAAGGTCATTTTTTAATATCAGAAATCAGTATTAAACCCATTAATAATAATCCAAGGAAAACACATAGATAGAATTAAACATTTGCAATATACTTAGGATCTACAGAGGTTATTAGGTCCAGAGCTTTTGGAAACTACAGCTAAAATTAGAGAAAGGATGACAAATATGGATGGAAGAGAATGTGGAAATGGTAAGGAAAATATAGGAATAAAAATAAGACAACAGTGCATTATAAGACACAGAAAAATCATAAAATATAAATTTAAAATATAAGAACATAAAAATTAATGAGAAATAATTACATTATCTAAGTGTACTAGTGAACATGTTAGAAAACTATAGATATAGAATATGGAAAGTAAAATAAATATTACATTGTCAATGAGAGAATGAAATAGCTGAGGTTTTTTAACTTTAATATTTCTTTGTGATGCCTTACATAGCAAACTGCTGAAGGACAAGTTACAGTTTGTGATTCCAAATTAAACCGGAAAACAGGACTTGTGGGATTGTAGTCTGTAGAGCCTTTTAATTAATTTCTTTTGTTGCTGTTGTCCGTTTCTTGGTACAGTTGTGCTGAATATTGTTGCTCACATTCTTCTGGTTTCCTGGAGGTATACATGGAATACTAAAGCTTCAGAGAGTCAACCTCAGAACAGCATGGCCTTCATCATCTATTTAATTTACTGCCTGCACTTGTTGCTTATCTGTTTGTCCATAGTATTCTCAGCATATAATAAAGGCTTAGTAGCAAATCCCTCCCAAGCTCACTGCACATGTAATGCCAATGTATGGGTATAGGAGTCAGTTCTTTCCTGGTTCTTCCCACTAATGTCACTGTAGCCATGGATTAGAAAATCTCTGCTTCTTTATTGAATATGGCATTTATGCCTATTGCTCCGCAATGTAATCTTGACAGTGCATCCAGCTATGGGTGTATTGGCACAGTTTATAACTTTCCAACCAACTGTTACACCAACAGTCATTCACACTGACTTTGTCTACAACAACACATTTCATTGCAGCCAATAAATCTAACACTATATTAGTCTCACAGCATTTGAACTTTCATGTTTCAAGGCTGAAGCTTTGTTATTATAAACTATAATTCAGAATATATTTTAAAAATAATGCTAACATAAAAACAGATAAGTTTCTTTAATTTTCTTGTTATATCTTAGGTGAAGGAAAGATTCCTTTGCCTAGGTACATGATACAACCAGTATCTTTCATAACAGGGCATATTGACATTTGAGGATGTGGCCATAGATTTCTCTCAAGAGGAATGGGCATATCTAGATTTGTAACAAAGGGCTTTGTACAGAGATGTCATGGACAACTATAGCAACCTTGTATCTGTTGGTGAGTGCATTTTTTTCATGATTTCTTGTTTACTATCGTTATTTCATTTAGCTATGTTTTCCTTTGTGGTTTGGTTAGTTTATTGACATACACATGCTAATTTAATCAAACAAAACTTGGAATTCATCATATAAGGCACAACATTTAAGTAACATTATTTTGGCATTATATTCATGTGTCCTCATGCTGAAAAGAATTCTCAAATTTTTAATAGGACATTTTATCTTTCAGTTACTTCATAGATTAAATTATGATCTGTATCTTAATGTTTTTCAGTACTTGAATTAACATTCAGTAGTAATTTGAAAAGAAACCCAAGGTATAAATATTAACAAATGTGTTTTTGAATATTTTAAAATATTAGCAGATGACAATTAGAAAATATAGAAACTTAAACTTCTTATTTAATCTGTATAGTGGTGTACTAGAAACCAATGCACTACTATTATTACTACCAGAAAGAGTAATATGTCTCTTCAAATGCTTAGGTCGTACTATGTCAAAACCCAACCAGATCAACTGTCTTCAACAATTTCAAGAGCCCTGGAATGAGAGTACAGGCAAGACAGTAGACAAAGAAAAAGGTAAGTCAGATTACTGTTTATAGCATAGTCATAGGAGGTAGAATAAAGACAAAGAGAAACTCAGATATATCATGGGATTTATGAAGATATTCTTCATTTAAAATAATCTCAAAAAATAGATTTCTCAATTTTTAATTTAAATGTTTTCTTAACATACCTGCCACCATTTCCTTTCCATTCCTTTATCCCAGGCATCTTCCAACTTTCCCCAACACTTCCCCCAATATGATTTTTCAGATAGGATAAGGACTGAAACAGTAATTTAATACAATTTATTATGTCAAGTTCAGATAGTATCAAGTCCTTCCCCTGGTATAAAGGCTGAGCAAGAAGTTTCTCTGAAGAAAATGGGCTCCAAGAACCCAGTTCATGTGCAGGAATAAATACTGGTTCCACTGCCAGAGGCCCCAAAAAATGGCCATGCCATGCGAGTGTTATTCACATTCGTAAAGTCTAGTTTAGTCACATAGAGATTCCAAGGTGTCAGTTCAGAATTAGTGAGCTAACAATAGGTACAATCAGCCATTTTTGTGTGTTTCTTCATAATGACTTTGATCCTCTCTCTCATGTAATCTCTCATTTCTCTCTTAGCCAAAAATGGGAGATTACCCAGTCCTTAGCTGTGGATCTTTGCATCTGCTTTTATCAATTTCTGGATGAAGTTTTCACAATTATGATGGTTCTCAATTTAATTATAGGGAAAAGTGAGTTTAGGTACCCTCTCAACTACTTCTTAGAGTCTTAGCTAGGGTCATCTTTGTAAGTTCTTGGGTATATCCATAAAGCCTGAGTTCATTCTAACCCACAAGAGCACCCTGTATCAATTGTTGTCCCTCTCTGTCCCTTCCCCTACTCAACCATCTTATTCCCTCATGTTCTATTCCCATCCTTTTTAGTAAATATATAACATTTCTTTAATCTATTCTTTGGTTGAGGGACATCTAGTTTTTCAGGTTCTTGTTCCTATGAACTTAGTTGAGCAAATGTCCTTGAGGTAAAAATGTAAATTCTTTGGGTATATGCTCAAGAGGGATATAGCTGGAAAATTAAGATGATTGATTCCCACATTTTGTAACCCCATATTGATTTTTCAAACTGGATGTTAAAGTTTATATTCCCACCCACAATAGATGAGCGTTTCCTTTATCCCACATCCCCTCTGGAAGCCTGTTACTAGTGTTACTTATCTAAGCCATTCTGACAGTTGTTATATGATATTTCAGTTTTGCATTTTTATAATAGGTAAGGATGATGAGCAGTTTCTCAATTATCCCTCAACCTTTCCAGATTCTTTTGTCGAGAATTCTCTATTGATATCTGTACCCCATTTTAAACTGAATTATTTGTTTTTTTGATATTTAGGGTTTTTTTAGTTCTTTATATATCTTAAAGGTCATCCCTTGGTCAGAGGTAGGTTTGCTGAAGATCTTTTCCAATTCTGTAAGCTGTTACGTTCTCTTATTGACCATGTATTTTGCCTCACAAAAGATTCTAATTTTTAGGAGGTCCCATTTATTAAGTATCGTTTTAGTGTCTGTGTTACTGGTATTATATTTAAGTAGTGGTGTCCTCTACCAATGTATTCCAGGGTATTCTCCACATTTTTTTTTATCATATTCAGTTTTACTGGTTTTATATTAGGGCCTTTGGTCCACTTCAACTTGAATTTTGTGTGGGGTGATAGAAACTGATCTATTTGAAATTTTCTACATGCCACCATCCAGTCATGCCAGCACCACTTGTTGAAGATGCTTTTTATTTGTCAATTAAATATTTTTTGTTTATTTGTCAAAAATCAACTGTTCATAAGTATGTGAATTAATATCAAGAACTTCAATTTGATTATATTCATCAATATATCTGTTTTTTTTTTTTGCCAGTACCAAGTTGCTTTCATTACTGTATCTTTAGAGTAGAATTTGAATTCAAAAATTGTGATCTCTCCAAATGTTCTTTATTAAATATGATAGTTTTGATAATGCCAAGTTTTTTGTTTTTCCATTTGAAGCTGAATATTATTTTTCCAGGTCTGGGAAGAATTGTTTTCAATTCTAGATGGAAATTGCATTGAATCTGTAATTTGATTCTGGTAATATTGCGTAAAATTAACTTATTTTTTCTTTTATTATTATGAGCAAAGAAGTCACATTCTCTATCCTTGTATATCCTTATTCAAGGTCCCTTCCCCCACCTACCACATCAGGTCATTCTCTCTTCTCCAAATCTGCCCATCCTCCTCACCGCCATCAGGCGGCAGGTGGTCCCAAGGTCCCAGTATCCCAATATTGCTCAGTTTAACCTCCACTACTGGCAGGTTCAGTTTTCTTCCCACAACCACAAGACTGAGTGAGGTGTTCCTATAGGGGAAGTGGGATTCAAGGAGTCAGTCCAAGGTGTGTCTGGTCCCAAGCTGTTCAGTGGTTGTGGTTTGCAGCTTGGGCATGCTTTGCTTGTTTCTTGCTTGTTAGTTTTGATTAGAGTGCATTGATGAGTGAGTACATCACCTTCTTATCATTCTGGGATTGTGATATCTCGCTCAGGAGGATATTCTCCAAATTCATCCATTTGCCTGCAAATTTAAGGAGATCATTTTTTCTTACTCCTGTGTAGTACTCCATTATGTAGATGTACCACAGTTTGTTAATCCATTCTTCAGTTGAGGGACATCTAGGTTGTTTCCAGGTTCTTACTATTACAAATAACGCTGCTATGAATGTAAGTTGAGCTAATGTCTTTGGAGTGTGACTGTGCATCTTTAGGGTATACAGCTAGAAGTGTTATTGCTGGGTCCTTGGGGAGATTGATTTTCAATTTTCTGAGAAACTGCCATACTGCATTCCAAAGTGTCTAAACAAGCTTACACTCCCACCAACAAGGGAGGAGTGTTCCCCTTGCTCCACTACCTCTCTAGCATAGGCTGTCATCTCTGTCTTTTATCTTAGCCAATCTAACAGGTGTCAGGTGGTAGCTCAAAGTTGTTTTGATTTGCATTTCTCTGATGGCTAAAGATGATGAGCGCTTTTTCAGGTGCCTTTCAACCATTTGTAATTTTTATGTTGAGAATTCCTTTTTAGATCTGAACCCAATTTTTTCATTGTGTTATTCAAAGTTTTGGGCACTAGAATCCAGAGTTCTTTATATATATTAGAGATCAGTCCTCTATCACTTGTAGGGGTGGTGTAGAAATTTTCCCATTCTTAGGTCTGTTGTTTAGTCTATTGACAGTGTCCTTGGGTTTACAGAAGCTTCTCAGCTTCAAGAGAATCCACTTATTGATTGTTGATTTTAGTGTCTGTGCTACTGGTGTTATATTTAGGAAGTGGTTGCCTGTGCCAATTCATAGATGTATTTCTATTTTCTTTCCTATCAAGTTTAATGTGTCTAGGTTTATGTTGAGGTCTTTGATCCACTTGGATTTGAATTTTGGGCATGGTGACAGGCTGGATCTATTTTCATTTTTGTACACACTACCATACAGCTGTACCAACATCATTTGTTAAATATACTTTTTTTTTCCATTGAATATTTTGGGCCTCTTTGTTGAAAATTAGTTGTTCATCAGTTTTTGGGTAAATGTCTGTATTCTCAATTCTATTATTCCATTGACCAAAAGTCTGTTTTTATGCCAGTACCATGCTTTTTTTTTTGCTGTAGCTCTATAATATAACTTGAATTCAGGGATTGTGATGCCTCCCTGGGATCATTTTTTGAGTAAAATTGTTTTGGCAATCCTGGCTTTCCTGTTATTCCAAATGAAATTGAGTATTGTTCTTTCAAGTTCCAAAAAAATATTGTATAATGGGATTTTGATGGCTGGTATACTGAATCTGTAGATTGTCTTTGGTAGAATTGCCATTTTTACTATGTTGATCCTACCTATCCAGAAACATGGGAGAGCTTTCCATTTTCTGATATCCTCTTCAAATTCTTTCTTCAGTGACTTAAAATTTTGGTCAAATAGGTCTGTTACTTCTTTGGTTATAGTTACTCCAAGTTATTTAATACTATTTGCAGCTATAATGATGGGCAATGTTTCTCTTATTTCTTTTTCAGCTCTTCTATATTTAGTGTATAGATGGGCTACTGATTTCTTTGAGTAAATCTTGTATCCTGCTACATTGCTGAAGGTGTTTATCAGGCATAGAAGTTCCTTGGAAGAATTTTGTGAGTCACTTATGTATAGATTTTTATCATCTGCAACTAGAGATAGTTTCACTTCTTGTTTTCCAATTTGTATCCTCTTAATCTCCTTTCATTCCCTTATTGCTTTTGCTAAAACTTTGATAACTATATTGATTAAATAAGGGGAGAGATGACATCCTTGTTTAGTTCCTGATTTTAGTGGGATTGCTTTGAGTTTTTCTCCATTAAGTTTGATGCTGGCTGTCGGCTTCTTGTTAATTGCCTTTATTATATTTAGGTATTCTCCCTTTATTCCTGATCTCTCCAGGGCTTGTAATCATAAAGGAGAATTTGATTTTGTCAAAGGCTTTTTCAGCATCTAAGGATAAGATCATGTGGTTTTGTTTAAGTTTGTTTAAAAGATGGATAACATTACGGTTTTTTGTATGTGAAACCAGCCCTGCATTTCTAGGATGAAGCCTACTTGGTCTTGGTGGATGATATTTTTTACATATTTTTAT
The DNA here is from genome assembly GCA_004025045.1 of Sigmodon hispidus. Classification (NCBI taxonomy): domain Eukaryota; kingdom Metazoa; phylum Chordata; class Mammalia; order Rodentia; family Cricetidae; genus Sigmodon; species Sigmodon hispidus. The sequence goes on from PVIH01004856.1 coordinate 17,768, forward strand.
ATATGGTTTTGTAAATGTTGTTGAGAATTTTAACATCAATATTCATGAACGAAATAGGTCTGTAGTTCTCCTTCTTTGTTGTATCTTTGAGTGGTTTTGGTATTAGGGTAATTGTGTCCTCATAAAAGGAATTTGGCAATATTCCTTCAGTTTCTACTGTATGAAATAGTTTGAGGAGTAATGGCAGTATTTCTTTTTTGAATGTCGGGTAGAATTCTGCACTGAATCCATCTGCTCCAGGGCTTCTATTTTGGGGGAGGCTTTTAATGACAGCTTCAATTTCCTTAAGGGTCATTGGCCTGTTTATGTTATTAATCTGATATTCATTTAATTTTGGTAAATTGTTCCTGTTCAGAAAGCTGTGCATTTCTTCGAGGTTTTCCTTTTTTGTGGATTACAGATTTTCAAAATATGATCTGGTAATTCTCTGGATATCCTGGGTGTCCATTGTTATGTCCCACTTTTCATTTATGATTTTGTTGATTTGGACACACTCTCTCTGCTTTTTGATTAGTTTGGATAAGGGCTTAACTATCTTGTTGACTTTCTCAAAGAATCAACTCCTAGATTCATTGATTTTTTGTATCGTTCCTTTTGTTTCAAGTGTATTGATTTCAGCTGTAAGTTTGAATATTTCATGCTGTCTACTCCTTCTAGGTGAGTTTTTTTCTAATTGTCCTAATGCTTTCTGCGGAGCTGTTAGGCCTCCAGTTTGGGATTTCTGTAGGTTTTTCATATAGGCATCTAGCGCTATTAATTTTCCTCTTAAGACTACATTATGGTGTCCCACAAATTTGGGTACATTGTAGATCAATTTTGTTAATTTCTAGGAAGACATTGGTTATTTCTTAATTTCTTTCATGACCCAGAGGTGGTTCAGCTGAGTGATGTTTAGTTTCCATGAGTTAGTAGGCTTTCTGTGATTTTTTGATGTTGTTGAACTCAAACTTTAGGGCCTGGTGGTCTGATATGTTACAACGGATTATTTCCATTTTTTGTATCTGTTGATATTTTTATGACCAATTATGAGGTCAATTTTGTTAAAAGTACCATGAGGTGTTGAGAAATATGTATATTCCTTTGCATTTTGGTGGAAGCTTCTGTACATATCTATTAAATCCATTTGCATCATAACCTCTGTTAGACTCCTTATTTCTCTGATTTGTCTCTGTCTAGTTGACCTATCCAGGTTGAAAGTGGGTATTGAAGTCTCCCACTATTAGGGTGTGAGAATTGATGTGGGGTTTGAGCTTTAGCAGTGTTTTTTTACATAGGTAGGTGCCCTTATATTAGGGACATAAATATTCAGGATTGAAATCTCCTCTTGACCAATTTTTCCTGTGATGAATATGTAATGAACATCTTGGTCCCTTTTAATTGCTTTTAGCTTAAAGTCTATTTTTTTAGATATTAGGATATCAATCCCCGCTTGTTTCTTAGGACCATTTGACTGGAAAATCTTTTCCCAACCCTTTACTCTAATCCTGTGTCTGTCTTTGTGCTTAGGGTGTTTCTTGTAGGCAACAGAAGGATGGCTTCTGTTTCTGTATGCATCTTGTTAGTTTGTGTTTTTTATAGGAGAATATAGTCCATTTATATTAAGGGATATTATTGACCACTGATTGATATTTCCTGCTATTTTCATTGGTAACTTGTTTGTATTTTCTTTCTCTGGGTTATTCTATGTGTTTATTGATTGTTTATGGTTTCATTTGTGTATCTGGGGTCCTTAAGTTGCAGTTTTCCCTCTAATACTTTCTGTAGTCCTGGATTGGTAGATAGGTATTGTTTTAGTCTGACTTTGTCATGAAATACCTTGTTTACTCCATCTATGATGATTGATGGTCTTGCCAGGTATAGTATTCTATTTTGGCAGCCATGCTCTTTTAGCATGTGTATAACTTCTGACCAAGCCTTTCTAGCTTTCGTTGTTTCCGTTAAATAGTCATGTATTACTGTGTTTGGTCTGCATTTAAAGGTAAGTCTTTTCTTTTGTAGCTCTTAAAATGTTTTCTGTGTTCTGCATCTTTTGTAACTTGATTATTTTGTGGCACACTGACTTTTTTTGGGGGGTCATATCTATTTGGTGTTCTGTAAGCTTCTTGTATCTTTATAGGCATTTCCTTCTTCAAGTTAGGAAAGTTTTCTTCTATGATTTTATTGAATACATTATTAGTGCTTTTGAGCTGGTATTCTTCCCCTTCTTCTATTCCTATTATTCTCAAGTTAGGTCTTTTCATGATGTCCCAGAATTCCTGAACATTTTGTGTTATAGCTCTTTTGGTTTTAGTATTTTCTTTGAGTGATATATTTATTTGAGCTACTGAGTCGTCCACTATGAGATTCTATCTTCCATCTCTTGAACTCTGTTTGTTATGCTTGTATCTGTGGTTTCAGCTTTTTTCTTCAGGTTTTATATTTCCATCTTTGCCTCAATTTATGCCATTTTTATTGCTCCTATTTCAGGAGATATTTTGTTCAGAAAATTCTGCTTTATTATTATTTGTCATCTTTGACTTTTACCATTTTTGCATACTTTAAAAATTAATTTAAATAATATTTTTAATTTATTTTACACACCAACCACAGTGACTGTTCCCTCCTCTACTTCTACTTCTTTCCACATTAACCCTGATTTCTATGTAGCCTTTCTCAGTCTACTAATCTGTTTCTATTCAGAATAGAGAGCAGATCAAGCATTGCCTTGAGCAAAGCATTAGACATCAAGTTGAAACAGGAACAAAATCCCCCCCCCCTTGCTTCAAGGCTGATCAAGGTAATACAACACATGGAACCAGTTCCCAAAAGGCAGCTAAGCAATAGGGATAGGTTCTGAACTCACTAGTCAGAGTCTTAAAACAGAACAAGCTAAACAACTGTCTTACACATGCAGAGTGCCTAGGTCAGCCCCATGTAGGGTCCCTAAATGTTGGTCCATAGAACGTGAGCTCCACTGAGCTCAGGCCAGTTGTCTGTTTGGTTCCCACTTCCTTACACACCTGGTAATTCTCATTTAATACTTCAAAACTCTTGGAGATTAGCTTAATTCTTGGCTATGGATCTCTACATCTTCTTCTACTTTACTGCATAGATAATCTCTGAAGAAAATTTGGGTAGTCACTAGTCTGATTACAGTACATGGCAATTCAGGCACATCCTCCACTCTTACTAGGAATCTTAGTTCTTATGGATTTCTAAAGAATTAACTAGTGACAGGTTTCTCCTTAATCCTAAAATGCCCCATCAAGGCATGTCTTTTCTTACTCTTCTTCTTGGTCCCAACTCCAAGCCTTCAATCTGCCTTATATTGTAGAGCAAAATTTCTAAATCAATGTTTCAAGGGTATATCTTTTATTACTTATCAATTATTTTATTTTCAAAGGCTATTATTGAGAATCCTGATTTAAAAAATTTTGTAAACCTCAAGTATTGTGGAAGGGGAAACTGTAACCACAAAATATTGTATAAAAGCTTTTCTTTTTATTATTTTAATTTTTTACTGAGAAAATATTTTTCTTTTGACATTTTTATCTAAATGATTGTTTTACTTATTATGACAGTTTAGTTCATCTTCCATCCTCCCATTCACCATCCAGGTTCTACCACACCTGATTTCCACTCATGCTTGAAAGAGGAGAGATCCACTATGGGGAGTAAACAAAGATTTTTTTTAACTCAGGGTATATTTTTTATAGCACACAAAATCTAGTACTACAAGGGATATAAGAGTTTTTTCCCCTAAGAGCTATTACAAATATAAAAACTGTAAATAGAATTTTGATTTTAACAAAAACTCTTATAATTACCAACCAGACCAGACCCAAAAGAATCTTTATTCTAGTTGTCAACAAGCCAGCTTTTGATGGAGCTCACACTGTTCAGTTAAAACTGCTATTTCTAGGAGTATTTTCTGCAAATATACTCAAGAATGTGATTGATTCTTCCATTTGTGTTCACATCTTATTCAAAATCATTCAAAAAACATGGGGTGAAGCTCCTGATTTGCAAAAACTATAGTAATTTTCCCATTGTTTTAAATTTCGGTCATCTACAATCTGATGCTGAAGAGAAAACTTGTAAATGTTATTGAAATAAAGAATTCTTCAGGAGATCTTTGTGCCTCACAAAACATAAGAGCTTGAATACTAAAGAGAAACAATTCAACTATAAAGAATGTGAAAGCTACATGAATGAATATTCATGCATCATTAAAAATAAGAAAATTCATCCCAGAGAGTAGGCATCATACAAATTCAACAAAAATGGCAAGGCTTTTAAAGAGTCTTCAGTTCATAAATCATACTGTAACATTAATCCTTTGATGCACCCCAAGAAGAATGAAAAATGTAAACTATATTTTAGGAGCACCCCAAATCTCACTACACATAGAATGTTGAATAGTGTAAGGAAATCATACACATGTGTAGATTGTGGAAAATGTCTTTAGAACTACTCAAACTTTAGGAGACACCAGAGTGTCCATACAGAACAGAAGCATTACATATGTAAAGCATGTGGCAAGATCTTTACCCACCACTCAGCTCTTCAAAACATTACAGAATCCATAATAGTGATAAATCTTACAAATGTAAAGAATATGGCAAGTCCTTTATCCATCAATCAACTCTACATATTCACTACAGAATCCATACTGGTGACAAACCTTACAAATGTAAGGAATGTGACAAATCCTTTACCCACAACTCAACTCTTAAAGCTCACAACAGAATACATACTGGTGATAAACCTTACAGATTTAAAAAATGTGACACGTCCTTTACCCACAACTCAAATCTTCAACTTCACTACAGAATTGATACTGGTGATAAACCTTACAGATGTAAAGAATGTGACAAGTCCTTTACTCAAAAATCAACTCTTCAAGCTCACTGCACAATCTATACTGGTGATAAACCTTACAGTTTTATCACCCAGTTTTCAGGTCTTCAAATGCACTACAGAATCCATAGGGGTGAAAAACCTACACATGGGGAGAATGTGGCAAATCCATTACCAGGTTCTCAACTCTTGAAGTTCACAACAGAACCCATACTGGTGATAAACCTCACATACATAAAGAATATATCAAGTCCTTTCCCTATAATTCAGCACTTCAAACTCACCAGAGAATTCACAGTGAATAAGCTCTAGAAATGTTAAGCATCTGAATATTTCTTTACTCAAGTCCAACATTTTCATCCTTATTATAGAATTCATACCAGTGTTAAATCTTACATATGTCAAGGAATATGCAAGTCTTTTGCCTATAAATAAAATCATTAAGACAACCACAAAATCCATCTGGTTATAAACTTTACAAATATAAAGAATATGGGAAGACTATTATCCAATATTCTCATGTCTTCACAGAATACATACTTATGACAACTTTCAAATACAAAGAATGTCTGTATTCATTACCAGATGGTCAAGTATTAGATAACATCAGATAATTTATATAATGGACAAGATTTTTAAATGTTCTTAGAATATTTCACTTTAATTCCCTGTTCCAGTATTCATATAGGGATCAGGTCCTTATACATTTCAAAACCTTCAGTTAATTTTTAAAATTTAGTCAATACTAGGAAAATCTCATGAGGAAGCTCTATGTTTGTTATAAATTTATAAATATTCCATTTGTATATGGACATTATAGTCATTAAACATGTATTAGAAAATTATCTATATGGAAAATTATATGAAGGTAATTAATCAAATACTATCTATTACAAATAAAATATTTCTACATGAAATCACTTAAGCCATTAAATTTTCTGACCCGATGTAAGGATATTGCACTAAAGAGACATTCAAAATCAAAAACATTCCAGATTGCAATATGAATTTTGTTGTTGGGAATGCTGTTGTTAGTGTAATATGATATTTGTGTAATATTCAATATCAACATTATTCTGTGAATGGTATTGGAGATTACACTTATATTGTGGATTGTTTTTAACTTTCAAATATATTCCTTCTATGTCTAACCAATAAAAAGTAAATATTTCAGTCAATTTTTTGTATATAATCTGGTAATATTTATTATTCCAAAAACACTTATGGTACATAGGAAATTCAAGGGGAAAAAAGGGAGCAGCTCATAGGGGAGTGCGACTCAGAAGTCATTCCTAAACAGGCAACAGGTCCAAAAAAGATCTGGGCTCTCTCCTCCTACTGGGATCTTTCCAGTTGATGAAACCCTGCCTGGCTCTGGCTCTTGTTCCCTGACATCATCAGAGTTCACTTGAGTAGCTTCTGATTTCCCATTGTAATAGGGCCACAATTTCCTTTTGCTACAGATAAGAAGAATGTTCCTCTATCAAACAGGAACTTTCCTCAAACCCCCAAGGGAAAGGAGACCCTTATCCAAATACCTGACCTTGTAAAAAGGACTTCTGAGAATCAGACAGGATACTACAATTTCTTAATCTTATTATATGGGTCTGTTCCACATCATAGTATCCCTAAAAGGGAAGGTCCTGATTTCTTACGTGACTACTACTTGTCTGTTTTGCTCTGAACTCATAGAAATTCAGAAAGATATCTGTTTCCTGAGTGAGGGCATTAAAAGCATGAAATACCACTTGGTCATCCCAAGTGATAGAATTAAAGGAATGAGACACACTTTTCTGGCCTTTATGACTTGGCAGTGGATGATTTTGTTCCCTGATATTCCAGGCTGATTTTATTAAATATATAATATATCAACACATCAATCTTTGTGGATTGAACAATGCCTGCAATTTTAAATTTTAATAATCAGAGGCAGCCACTATTGGACATGCTTGACTAAATTCTGCAAATTTTTCTAATAAATGAAGACTCGCTCTATAAGTTTTGTTATTCTAATAGAATTCTGACTAGTACAATAATGTTGGAGAAAAGGTAGCAGGCAGAAATCAACAGCTGAGAGTGTATATTTTAAACTACAGTAGAAAACAGAGAACATACGGGTTCCAATATTTTAAATATTCCTGCAAAGGCATACATCCAATTCTTTTTAAACATCTACCAACTAGTACCCCAATATTCACATCCTTAAAAATTGAGATGAAAATTTCATTAAAACTAAGAAACAATCTTAGAAATAAATCACAGCTAGTTAGTCCATGTCTGCTTAAAAACAGAAAAACCATGACTTATATTACAAATCTTGCCAGTTGTAGAGGTTAGTGAATTTATGCATCTTTGAGGAGAATTTGAAATTGTGATTTTACTACACCATCATAGTTTCTAACTATATTCTAAATACTTATCCTTATACATAGGGATAAATATAGTTTTTACTGTTCATCAAAGAAATTTCCTGCTGGCAACCCCTGTAAAACTCTGTGGTGGCGTTGGCGTCTGGGCCTCCGGAGTTGCTTACCCTTCCTGTGAAGGCAACTGGACCCTTTCCGGTATGTGACATAATTATCCCTGTGCTCACTTAACTAATAATTTGGATGCAATAAAGAGATAAGCCCCCACAAGTTTACAGAGATTAAGCTTGTGTTGTAGGTATCATAACTAAAAACCACTTATTTAATAAAAGGCAACAGAGAGGTGAGGAGGGGACACCAGGCCTCAGCACCTATATCCCAGTCTGGGAGGGAGAGTTGAGCTCCCATTGCTTCCAGTTCTGCTCCCAGGACCAAGTGTTGTCTGTAGAATCCCAGCACACTCTGGAGCAGGGGCAGGTAAACTCTGCCCCTGACCACATCCAAAGCTCCTGCTGAGGGAATTTGCACAGCTCCCTGCCACGACCTTGAACTGAGCAAACCAACTAAGGGGTCTCTGAAGGGCAGATTCAGACCCCCCGCCCAGAGGTGAGGAGGGGACACCAGGCCTCAGAGCCTATATCCCAGCCTGGGAGGGAGAGTTGAGCTCCCATTGCTTTCGGTTCTGCTCCTGGGACCAAGTGCTGTCTGCAGAATCCCAGCACACTCTGGAGCAGGGGCAGGTAAACTCTGCCCCTGACCACATCCAAGCTCCTGCTGAGGGAATTTGCACGGCTCCCTGCCACGACCTTGAACTGAGCAAACCAACTACAGGGGTCTCTGAAGGGCAGATTCAGACCCCACCCAGAGGTGAGGAGGGGACACCAGGCCTCAGAGCCTATATCCCAGCCTGGGAGGGAGAGTTGAGCTCCCATTGCTTTCGGTTCTGCTTCCGGGACTAAGTGCTGTCTGCAGAATCCCAGCACACTCTGGAGCAGGGGCAGGTAATCTCTGCCCGTCACCATACCCACAGCTCCTGCTGAGGGAATTTGCACGCCTACCCACCACGACCTCTAACTGAGTGAACCAACAACTGCAGTGGTCTCTGAAAGACAGAATCAGACCCTGACCAGAGAGGTGACAGGAGGCACACAAACCCGAGTGCCACAACTGATCAGGACCCATCTAATCATGAACCACTGAAGCCATGGACAAAAGTCAGTGCAAAAAATTACATAATAATACAAAGGACAACATGGTAACTCCAGAAGAGAGTGGCGATCTTACAAATACAAGACCTGAACTGAGCAATGAAGAGAAAACAGAAGGAAGCAACACCAAAAATTCCTTTTTGATGATCATCGAAGCTCTCAAAGAAGATATGAAAAATAGCCTTAATGAAATAGTAGAAAATACAAACAAAAAATTGGAAGAGATGAACAAATCTATAAAAGAAACATGCCAGGAACTAAAAGCTGAAATAGAAGCAATAAAAAAGGCACAAAATGAGGCAAAGATGGAAAAAAAAAAACCTGAAGAAAAAAGCTGGAACTACAGATATAAGCATAACAAACAGAGTTCAAGAGATGGAAGATAGAATCTCTGAAGTAGAAGACTCAGTAACTCAAATAAATATATCAGTCAAAGAAAATAGTAAACCTAAAAAAGCCATAACTCAAAATGTTCAGGAAATTTGGGACACCATGAAAAGACCTAATTTGAGAATAATAGGAATAGATGAAGGAGAAGAATACCAGCTCAAAGGCACAGATAATGTTTTCAATAAAATCATAGAAGAAAACTTTCCTAACCTGAAGAAGGAAATGCCTATAAAGATACAAGAAGCTTACAGAACAACAAATAGATATGATCCCCCAAAAAAGTCTGCATGCCACATTATAATCAAGACACAAAACATACAGAACAAAGAAAAAATTTTAAGAGCTGCAAAAGAAAAGGGCCAACTCACATATAAAGGCAGACGCATCAGAATAACACCTGACTATTCAATGGAAATGATGAAAGCTAGAAGGGCTTGGTCAGAAGTTATACAGACACTAAAACAGCATGGATTCCAAACTAGAATACTATACCCTGTAAAATTATCAATCACCATAGATGGAGTAAACAAGGTATTTCAGGACAAAGTCAGACTGAAAGAATATCTATCTACCAATCCAGCACTACAGAGACTATTAGAGGGAAAACTACAACCTAAGGACCCCAGATACATCCACAAAATCACAAACAATCAATAAGTCCACAGAAGAATAACCTAGAGAAAAGAAATACAAACAAATAACCACCAAAAATGGCAGGAAATATGAATCAATGGTCACTAATTTCCCTTAATATCAATGGACTCAACTCTCCTATAAAACGTCACATGCTAACAAGATGGATACAACAACAGAAGCCATCCTTCTGTTGCCTACAAGAAACACACCTGAACTGCAAAGACAGACACAGGCTCAGAATAAAGGGTTGAGAAAAGATTTTCCAGTCAAATGGTCCTAAGAAACAAGCAGGGGTTGCAATCCTAATATCTAACAAAGTAGACTTTAAGCTAAAAGCAATAAAAAGGGACCAAGAGGGTCACTACTTATTCATCACAGGAAAAATTGGTCAAGAGGAGATTTCAATGTTAAATATTTATGCCCCTAATATAGGGGCACCTACATTTGTAAAAGAAACACTGCTAAAGCTGGAATCCCACATCAATTCTTACACCCTAATAATGGGAGACTTCAATACCCCACTTTCAACCCTGGATAGATCAACCAGACAGAGCCTCAACAGAGAAATAAGGAGTGTAAATGAGGTTATGATGCAAATGGATTTCATAGATATCTACAGAACCTCCCACCCAAAGGCAATGC
>PVIH01004856.1:27948-115629 GCA_004025045.1 Sigmodon hispidus
AGTCTTCCTAGAATTCAATGAAAATGAATCTACAACGTATCCAAACTTGTGGGACACAATGAAAGCAGTCTTAAGAGGAAAATTCATAGCGCTAGACGCCTATATGAAAAACCTTGAGAAATCCCACACTAGAGACCTAACAGTGCAGCTGAAAGCCTTAGAACAATTAGAAGCGAACTCACCTAGAAGGAGTAGATGGAAGAAAATAATCAAACTTAGAGCTGAAATCAATACAATTGAAACAAAAAGAACAATTCAAAGAATCAACGAATCTAAGAGTTGGTTCTTTGAGAAAGTTAACAAGATAGATAAGCCCTTAGCCAAACTAATCAAAAAACAGAGAGAGAGTGTCCAAATCAACAAAATCAGAAATGAAAAGGGGGACATAACAACAGACCCCCAGGAAATACAGAGAATCATCAGTTCATATTTTGAAAATCTGTATTCCACAAAACTGGAAAACCTAGAAGAAATGGACAGCTTTCTGGATAGGCACCATCTTCCAAAATTAAATGAAGATCAGATTAATTACCTAAACAGGCCTATAACCCTTAAGGACATTGAAACTGTCATTAAAAACCTCCCCAAAAATAAAACCCCGGGTCCAGATGGTTTCAGTGCCGAATTCTACCAGACATTCCAAGAAGAATTACTACCGTTACTCCTCAAACTATTTCACACAGTAGAAATTGAAGAAATATTGCCAAATTCCTTTTATGAGGCCACAATCACCCTGATACCCAAGCCACTCAAAGACACAACAAAGAAGGAGAATTACAGACCAATTTCCCTCATGAATATTGATGTGAAAATTCTCAACAAAATTTTAGCAAACTGTACACAGCAATGCATAAAAGATATCATCCACCATGACCAAGTAGGCTTCATCCTAGAAATGCAGGGCTGGTTCAACATACAAAAAAACTGTAAATGTTATCCATCATATAAACAAACTAAAGGAACAAAATCACATGATTATATCCTTAAATGCGGAAAAGCCTTTGACAAAATCCAACACTCCTTTATGATTAAAGCCCTGGAGAGATCAGGAATACAGGGAGAATACCTAAATATAATTAAGGCGATTTACAAGAAGCCGACAGCCAGTATCAAACTTAATGGAGAAAAACTCAAAGCAATCCCACTAAAGTCAGGAACTGGACAAGGATGTCCTCTCTCCCCTTATCTATTCAATATAGTTCTCAAAGTTTTAGCTAAAGCAATAAGGGAACGAAAAGAGATTAAGGGCATACAAATTGGAAAAGAAGAAGTGAAGCTCTCTCTCTTTGCAGATGATATGATTGTATACATAAGTGACCCACAAAATTCTTCCAAAGAACTGCTACAGCTGATAAACACCTTCAGCAATGTAACAGGATACAAGATAAACTCAAAGAAATCAGTAGCCCTTCTATACACTAAAGATAGAAGAGCTGAAAAAAAATAAGGGAAACATTACCCTTCATATTAGCTACAAATAGTATTAAATACCTTGGAGTAACTATAACCAAAGAAGTAACAGACCTGTTTGACGAAAACTTTAAATTATTGAAGAAAGAAATTGAAGAGGATATCAGAAAATGGAAAGCTCTCCCATATTCCTGGATACATAGGATCAACATAGTAAAAATGGCAATTCTACCAAAGGCAATCTACAGATTCAATGCACTGCCTATCAAAATCCCAACACAATATTTTTGGACCTTGAAAGAACAATACTCAATTTCATTTGGAATAACAGGAAAGCCAGGATTGCCAAAACAATTTTACTCAATAAAAGAACCTCAGGGGGTATCACCATCCCTGACTTCAAGCTATACTATAGAGCTACAGTAATAAAAACAGCCTGGTACTGGCATAAAAACAGACTTGTGGATCAATGGAATAGAATTGAGGATCCAGACATTAACCCAAAAACCTATGAACACCTGATCTTTGACAAAGAGGCCCAAAACATTCAATGGAAAAAAGATAGTTATTTAACAAATGGTGTTGGCATAGCTGGATGGAAGTGTGTAGAAAAATGCAAATAGATCCAAGCCTGTCACCCTGCACAAAACTCAAATCCAAGTGGATCAAAGACCTCAACTTAAACCCAGCCACTTTGAACTTGATAGAAAAGAAAGTGGGAAATACACTTTTTCAAATTGGCACAGGCCATGACTTCCTAAATATAACACCAGTGGCACAGGCACTAAGACCAACAATCAATAAGTGGGATCTCCTGAAGCTGGGAAGCTTCTGCAAAGCCAAGGACACTGTCAATAGAACAGAACAACAGCCTACAGAATGGGAAAAGATTTTCACCAACTCTACAAGTGATAGAGGACTGGTCTCTAACATATATAAAGAGCTCAAGAATTTAGAGCCCAAAACCCTGAATAACCCTATCAAAAAATGGGGTACAGATTTAAAAAGGGAATTCTCAGCAGAGGAACTACGAATGGCTGAAAGGCACCTGAAAAAGTGCTCTTCATCTTTAGCCATCAGAGAATTGCAAATCAAAACAACTTTGAGATACCACCTAACACCTGTCAGATTGGCTAAGATAAAAGGCACAGATGACAGCCTATGTTGGAGAGGATGCAGAGCAAGGGGAACACTCCTCCATTGTTGGTGGGATTGTAAGCTTGTTCAGCCACTTTGGAATGCAATATCGAGGTTTCTCAGAAAATTGAGAATCAATCTCCCCAAGGACCCAGCAATACCACTTCTGGGTGTATACCCTAAAGAGTCAAATTCACACTCCAAAGGAATTAGCTCAACTATGTTCATAGCAGCATTATTTGTAATAGCAAGAACCTGGAAACAACCTAGATGTCCCTCTACTGAAGAATGGATTAACAAACTGTGGTACATCTACACAATGGAATACTACTCAGCAGTAAGAAAAAATGATATCCTAAAATTCCCAGGCAAATGGATGGATTTGGAGAATATCCTCCTGAGCGAAGTATCACAATCTCAGAGAGATAAGCAGGGGAGGTACTCACTCACTAGTGGTCTCTAAATAAACAAACAAGAAAATGAATAAAAGCCAAACATGCTCAAGCAGCAAACCACAACCACTGAACAGCTGGGGATCAGAAACACCCTGGACTGACCCTTCGGACCCCACTCCAACTATAGGAATACCAGAGTCATTTTTGAGGGAGGGGGGACAAAACTGGATTTGGCCAGGAGTGGAGACTGATCCAAGCATTTTTGTGTCAATGGGACCATAGGACTGTCTGCTTCCTGCCCAGCGAAGGGATGGGGAGTTGCAGAGAAGAGAAATGTCAAGATGTGGTGGGAGGGGGAAGGGACCTTGAATGAGGATATACAGGGATGGGAAAAAAAATTTCAGAGGGAAAGCTGAACACATAGTAAATATATGTGTAGCAATCTTATTTGCATTACCACCATTGATAAGCCATGCTTATGATTCATATCCTGTTCATAGTTATTGTTAACTTTTCCTCATTTTAAATTCATGTTACTGTTTTTTTTGTTAAATACAAAATAAAGAAGGAAAAAAAATAAAAGGCAAAAAAAAAAGAAATTTCCCTTTGCAAAAGTCTTAAATCCTTACATTAAAACCAAACTAATCAAAGCACAGAGGAGAAGATGATGCAGAATTTAGTAGAAACTAATAAGTCTGCAATACAGTTCCTGAAGCTATGTTTGGGGATCATGGAAGAAGAGTAGATAAATAGACTATAAGATATGGAAGAACAAAAGGTTCTACCTGGCATGTTTATTCCTAGTAATAGCTAATATACGGCCTGTACATAAAAGTGGAACACTGCAGATTATAGATATCATTTTACTTAGTAACTACAACTATACTTATATTTCAAAATAGATAAAAGCTACCTTTAAACTATAGTCTGTAGGGAAAATGTACAGCATAGTAAGAAAAAAATTATATACTAAAATTTACAGGCCAATGTATGGATATGGAGCATATCCTCATGAGCGAGATCTCACAAACCCATAAAAATAAAATGGGATGTACTCACTTATTATTGGACTTTAAGAAAAAGCATTCTCATTTCATTGAAAGATGATTGGTGAATGAAATGACTTAAAACACACACACAGAGAAACCAACTTCATGTGTGAATGTAGAAGGGTTGCTTAGCAGGAATTTGTGGTGGACATAATACATCTGTGGGCATTAGCTTTGAACTACTATGATTTCTTCATCTATAGCTGTGCCTAACCTGTCTTCAGGAGCATTAGATTATATTTTTTATGTTTCATGTTCTTTAGAGAAAAGACAAGTTTTATTATTATATGTTTTTTACCTATCCAGGACATTTTTCATTTTAATATATTGTATGGTATTGATTTTCAAACAATAAAAAATAGAAATATTCATGCACAAAATCTAGACCCTTGTCAAGAGCTGACCCAGATATGAGCAGATTCCAGCTCCTGGACAACACAGAGAATTACTCTCTACGGCTGGGTCAAACCCACAGCACTAAAGTCATGCTGTCACCCAGTCATCAGGCCTTAGAGTAGAGCTTGAGGGACCTCCCCCAGCTTTACCTACAGACACAAAGCAGAAGAAAGCCCCCTTGGCTGGGCTCTAGCTCCAGGGTGAACTGCAACAATATAGACAGAGTCATTTGAACCATGTATCCAAGTTCAAAACAAAGTCAGAGAACTTGAAGAAATTATGTTCAGAGCAGATAGGCAACACACAAGACCCCTAGCAACAAAGGACTTGGAACTGACTAAGAGTGAACACTTGAAGCAATGGACAGACACCAGTGCAAGAATACATAAAACAATATAAACAAAGACAAGGCAACATCAGAAGAATTTGGTAGATCTATAACACCAGGAACTGAACAGAGCAGTGAAGACCAATCAGAAGGAAACAACATCAACAACATGTTTAGGAAGATTATAGTGTTCTTAAAAGATGATATAAAATATCCTTAGTCAAATAGAAGAAAATACAAACAAAAAATTATAAGAGATGAACAAATTCTTGAAAGAAAAAAAGAAAACCAAAAAAAGGAAAAACAAAAAATGAAAGAAACATACTAGGAACTAAAAATTGAAATAGAAAAAGAAGGCACAAAATGAGGCAAAAGTGGAAATAGAAAATCTGAATAAAGGGAATGGAAATACAGATTAAAGCATAACCAACAGAATACAACAGATAGAAAAAAGAAGCTCTAGAGTGAAAGACTTAATATTAAAAATAAATATATCAGCTAAAGAAAATACTAAATGTAAAGCCATAACAAAAGACTTTCAAGAAATTGGGACAACATGAGAAGACCAATCATGAGAATAATAAGAATAGAAGAAGGAGAAGAACACTAGCTCAATGGCACAGATGATGTATTCAATAAAAACATAGAAGAAAACTTTTCCATTCTAAAGAAGAAATATCTATAAAAATAAAAGAAACTTACAGAACACTAAATAAATAGGTGGTCCAAAAAGTCCCCTTGCCACATATTAATCAAGACACAAAACATACAGAACAAAGCAAAAATTTTAAGAGCTGCAAAAGGGTCAACTTACCTAAAAAGGCAGACCCATCAGAATCACTCTTGACTATTCAATTAAAACAATGAAAGCAAGAAAATCCTGGTCAGAAGTTACCCAGACACTAAAAAAGCATGGCTACTAACCTAGATGACTATACCCAGCAAAACTATCAATCACCATAGATGGAGTAGACAAGATAATTCATGACAAATTCAGACTTTAACAATACCAATCTTCAAATCTGTCTCTTTAGAAAGCATTAGAGGGAAAACTCCAAAATAAGGATCCCAGGTAAACCCATGAAACAACAAACAATTGATAATCCCACAAAAGAAAACCCCAAAGAAAGGAAACATATACTAGCTATCACCGAAAATAACAGGAAATATCAATAAGTGGTCACTTATATCCATTAATATCAATGGACTTAATTCACAAATAAAAAGACACACTAACATGATGGATGAGAAAACAGAAGTTATCCTCCTGCCGCATAAAAAAAAATCCCATATCTCAACCTTAAAGACAAACACAGGCTTAGACTAAAGGTTTGGGGAAAGATTTTCCAATAAAATGACATCAAGAAACAAGCTGATGTTGCCATCCAAATATTTAACTAAGTAGACTTCAAATTAAAATCAATCAAAAAAGACCAGCATGAACATTACTTATTTATCTCATGAAAATTGTTGAAGATAAAATTTAAATCCTTAATATTTAGGCCCCTAATATGGGGGTACCAATCTTTGTAAAAGAAACACTAGTAAAACTCAAATCCAACATCAATTCTCATACCGTAATAGTGGGAGACTTGAATACCGTACTTAAACTTTGGATAGATCAATCAGACAAAGGCTCAAAAAAGAAATAAAGAGTCTAATAGAGGTTTAATAGATAATTATAAAAGCTTCCAACCAAACAGAAAGAAATATACATATTTCTCAGCACCACATGGAACTTTCTCTAAAATTGACCACATAATTTGTCATAAAACAAATATTAAGAGATACAAAAAGTAGAAATAATCTTTTGTATCACATCAGAACACCAGGGGCTAAAGTTAGAGTTTGATAACATCAAAAATCACAGAAAGTCTACCAACTCATAGAAACTAAACATCACTCAGCTGAAGCAACTCTCGATCAAGAAAAAAATTAGAGAAATCGAAGTTTTCCTAGAATTTAACAAAAATGAATCCACAAAATACCCAAACTTATGGAACATAATGAAATCAGTCTTAAGAGAAATATTCATAGCACTTGATGCCTATATAAAAAAATCTAGATTAATCCCATACTAGAGAACTAACACACAGCTGAAACCTTACAATAAGAAGCAAACTCACCTAGAAGTAGACAGCAGGAAATAATCAAACTTAGAGCTGAAATCAATACACTTGAAACAAAAAGAACAATACAAAGAATCAATGAATCAAAGAGTTGGTTCTTTGATTAAGTCAACAAGATTGATAAACTCCTATCCAAACTAATCAAAAAGCAGAGAGTGAGAGAGAGTATGCAAATCAAGAAAGTCAGAAATATAAAGGGGAACATAACAACAGACACCTAAGATATTCAGAGAATTATCAGATCATAACTTGAAAATCTATATTCCGATCTGCTAGGCAGTGCTCTCTGTGACAGGTTTGGTGTTTCATGCACCTCTCACCCAGTGTCGCCAAGATGCCCAAGAGGATGGTCACCGTGGATGGAGCAGCGAAGGTGGAGCCCACAGGATGCTATGCAAGGCTGTAGTCCAAGCCCACCCAGCCAAGGTGTATGCGAAGCTGAAAAAGGATGCCACGGGAAAGGATAAATCATCAGACAAAAAAGTGCAGACAAGAGGGAAGAGAGGAGCAATGGGCAAAGAGGCTGAAGTGGCTGACCAGCAGGCTACAGATGTGTCCACAGAAAATGGAGAGGCTGAAAAACAGAGTCCAGCCAAAAGTAATCTACAGATTCAATGCACTTCCCATCAAATTCCCAACACAAGTTTTTACAGAGATTGAAAAAACAATACTGAATTTCATTTTGAATAACAAGAAATCCAGGATTTCCAAAAAAAAAAAAATTTCCTCAACAGAAATAAATTGGGAGGCATCACCTCCCTGACTTTAAGTTATACTATAGAGCCGCAGTAATACAAACAACCTGGTCTTGGCATAAACACTAACTTGTGGATCAATGGAATCAAATTGAAGGTCCCAACATTAATGTAAAAACCAATGAAAACATGATCTTTGACAAAATATTCAATGGAAAATGATAATACCTTTAACAAATGGTGTTGGGTGTAGAAAAATGCAAACAGGTCTGCAGAGCTTATCCCAGTGCACTCTGGGGCAGAGCGGGCAGAGATAAACTCTGCCTGTTAAGGTCCCCCTAGCTGCTGCTGAGGGAATAAGCACGGCTACCCACCTCCGACTGACCTAACACATAAAGACTGAGGACCCTGAATGACAGACTCAGACCCCACCAGGAGGTGAGGAGGGATCACCAGGCCCCAGCTCCTGTATCCCTGCCTGGGAGAGGAGAGTTGAGCTCCCATCGTTTCTGGTTCTGGTTATGGGAAAGGGTGCTGTCTGCAGAGTGTGTTCCAGTGCACTCTGGAGCAGAGGGAGATAAACTCTGCCTGTTATGGTCCCCACAGCTGCTGAGGAAGTTTGCAGGTCTGCCACCCCTACTCCAATTGGTCAAACAGAGAAAGATTGAAGTCTTGAAACTCAGTCCCATGCACAGTGCAGAAGTAGTGATTGGGCAGACCTTTTGCTCAAAGGTCACAGGAGACACAAAAGCCCAAGTGCCACAACTGTCCAGGAGCCACCTAATGGTGATCCACTAAAGCCATGGGCAAACGACAGTGCAAAAACTTACATAATAATATAAAGAACAACAAGGTAACTCCAGAAGAAAGTGGCGATCCTACAAATACAAGACAAAAACTGAGCAATGAAGAGGAAACAGAAGGAATCAACACCATAAAATCCTTTTTGATGATCATTGAAGCTCTCAAAGAAGATATAGAAAGTAGCCTTAAAGAAATAGAGGAAATAAAAACAAAAAAGTGGAAGAGATGAACAAATATATGAAAGAAACATGCCAGAAACTAAAAGCTGAAATAGAAGCAATAAAAAAGGCACAAAATGAAGCAAAGATGGAAATAGAAAATCTGAGGAAAAAAGCTGGAACCACAGACACAAACATAAAAAACAGAGTTCAAGAGATGGAAGAGAGAATCTCTGAAGTGGAAGACTCAGTAGCTCATATAGATATATCAGTCAAAGAAAATAGTAAAACTAAAAAAGCCATAACTCAAAATGTTCAAGTAATCTGTGACACCATGAAAAGACCTAAATTGAGAATAATAGGAATAGAAGAATGAGGAGAATACCAGCTCAAAGGCACAGGTAATGTTTTCAATAAAATCATAGAAGAAAACTTCTCTAACCTGAAGAAGGAAATGCCTATAAAAATACAAGAAGTTTACAGAGCACCAAATAGATATGACCCCCCAAAAAGTCAGAGCACCACACAATAATCCAGTCACAAAACATACAGAACAAAGAAAAAATTTTAAGAGCTGCAAAAGAAAAGGGCAAACATACATATAAAGGCAGACCCATCAGAATAATGCCTGAACATTCAGTGGAAACGATGAAAGCTAGAAGGGCTTGGTCAGAAGTAATATAGATGCTAAAAGAGCATGGCTGCCAAACTAGAATACTATACCCTGCAAAATTATCAATCACCATAGACAGAGTAAAGAAGATATTTCATGTCAAAGTCAGACTGAAAGAGTATCTATCTACCAATTCAGCAATAGAGAGTATTAAAGGAAAAATTCTAACCTAAGGACCACAAATACACACACAAAATCACAAACAATCAATAACTCCACAGAAGAATACTCCATAGACAGGAAATACAAACAAGTTACCACCAAAAATGGCAGGAAATATCGATCAATGGTCATTAATTTCCCTTAATATCAATGGACTCAACTCTCCTATAAAATGACACACACTAACAAGATGGATACAACAACAGAAGCTATCCTTCTGTTGCCTACAAGAAACACAACTCAAACTCAAGGACAGACACAGGCTTAGAATAAAGGGTTTGGAAAAGATTTTCCAGTCAAATGGTCCTAAGAAACAAGCAGGGGTTGCAATCCTAATATCTAACAAAGTAGACTTTAAGCTAAAAGCAATAAAAAGGGACCAAGATCGTCACTACTTATTGATCACAAGAAAAATTGGTCAAGAATAGATTTTAATCTTGAATATTTATGCCCCTAATATAAGGGCACTTACCTATGTAAAAAACACTGTTACAGCTTGAATCCAACATCAATTCTCACACCCTAATAGTGGGAGACTTCAATACCCCACTTTCAACCCTGGATAGGTCAACCAGACAGAGACTCAACAGAGAAATAAGGAGTCTAACAGAGGTTACAATGCAAATGGATTTAAGAGATATCTATAGAAGCTTCCACCCAAACACAAAGAAATATATACATATTTTTTAGCTCCTCATGGAACTTTTTCCAAAATTGACCACCAAATTGGTCATAAAGAAAATATCAACAGATACAAAAAAATGAAAATAATCTCTTGTAACATATCAAATCCCCAGAGTGTAAAGTTAGAGTTCAAAACATTAAAATTCAAAGAAAGCCTACTAAGTAATGGAAACTAAACATCACTCAGCTGAACCACCTCTGATTCAAGGAAGAAATTAAGAAAAAAATCAAGGTCTTCCTAGAATTTAATGAAAAAGAATCCACAACGTATCCAAACATGTGAGACACAATGAAAGCAGTATTAAGAGGAAAATACATAGTGCTAGATGCCTCTATTAAAAAACTAGAGAACTCCCACACTAGAGACCTAAGAGCTCAGCTGAAAACAATAGAACAATTAGAAGCAAAATCACATAGAAGGAGTAGACAACAGGAAATAATCACACTTAGAGCTGAAATCAATACAATTGAAACAAAAAGAACAATACAAAGAATCAATGAATCTAAGAGTTGGTTCATTGAGAAAGTTCACAAGATAGATAAGCCCTTAGCCTAACTAATCAAAAAAACAGAGAGAGAGAGAGAGAGAGAGAGAGAGAGAGAGAGAGAGAGAGAGAGAGAGAGACAGAGAGAGACAGAGAGAGACAGAGAGAGAGAGAGTTCAAATCAACAAAATCAGAAACAAAAAGGGAGACATAACAACAGACCCCCAGGAAATACAGAGAATTATCAGATCACATTTGAAAATCTGTATTCCACAAAAATGGAAAACCAAGAAGAAATGGACAGCTTCCTGGACAGGTACCAAACTCACCTAGAAGGAGTAGACAGCAAGAAATCATCAAACTTAGAGCTGAAATCAATACAATTGAAACAAAAAGAACAATACATAGAATTAATGAAATAAGAGTTGGTTCATTGAGAAAGTTAACAAGATAGATAAGCCCTTAGCCAAACTTATTAAAAAAAACAGAGTGTTCAAATCAACAAAGTCAGAAACAAAAAGGGAGACATAACAACAGACCCCCAACAAATACAGAGAATTATCAGATCATATTTTGAAAATCTGTATTCCACAGACATGGAAAACCAAGAAGAAATGGACAGCTTCCTGGATAGGTAACATCTACCAAAATTAAATGAAGATCAGATTAATTACCTAAACAGGCCTATAACCCTTAAGGAAATTGAAGCTATCATTAAAAACCTCCCCCAAAATAAAAGCCCTGGTCCAGATGATTTCAGTGATGAATTCTATCAGACATTCAAAGAAAAATTACTACCATTACTCCTCAAACTATTTCACACAGTAGAAACTGAAGGAGTATTGCCAAATGTCTTTTATGAGGCCACAATTACCTAATAACCAAGCCACTCAAGGACACAACAAAGAAGGAGAATTACAGACCAATTTCCCTCATGAATATTAATGCAAAAATTCTCAATAAAAATTTTGGCAAACCATATACAACAATGTAAAAAAGATATCATCCACCACGACGAAGTATTCTTCATCCCAGAAATGCAGGGCTGGTTTAACATATGAAAAACTGTAAATGTTATCCATCATATAAACAAACTACAGGAACAAAACCACATGATTATACCTTAGATGTTGAAAAAGCCTTTCACAATATCCAACACTTCTTTATGATTAAGGCCCTGGAAAGATCAGGAATACAGGGAGAATATCTCAATATAATAAAGGCGATTCAGAAGAAGCCAACAGCCAGTATCAAACCTAATGGAGGAAAACTCAATGCCATTCCACCAAAATGAGTAACTAGAGATGGATGTCCCCTCTCTCCTTATCTATTCAAAATAGTTCTCGAAGTTTTAGCTAAAGCAATAAGGGAACGGAAAGAGATTAAGGTGATACAAATTGGAAAAGAAGAATTGAAGCTATGTCTATTTGCAGATTATATAATTATATACATAAGTGACACACAAAATTCTTCCAAGGAACTGCTACTGCTGATAATCTCCTTCAGCAATTTAGCAGGATACAAGATTAACTCAAAGAAATCAGTAACCCTTCTATACACTATGGATGGAAGAGTTGAAAAAGAAATAAGGAAAACATTGCCCATCATTATAGCTGCAAATAGTATTAAATAACTTGGAGTAACTATAACCAAAGAAGTAACAGACCTATTTGACAAAAATTTTAAGTAACTGAAGAAAGAAATTGAAGAGGAAATCAGAAAATGGAAAGCTCTCCCATGTTCCTGGATTGGAAGGATCAACATAGTAAAAATGGCAATTCTATCAAATGCAATCTACAGATTCAATGCACTGCCCTTTAAAATGTCAACACAATATTTTTTAGACCTTGAAAGAACAATACTCAATTTCATTTGGAATAACAGGAAAGCCAGGATTGCCAAAACAATTTTACTCAACAAAAGAACCTCAGGAGGTGTCACCATGCCTGACATCAAGTTATACTATAGAGCTACAGTAATAAAAACAGTGTGGTACTGGCATAAAAACAGACTTGTGGATCAATGGAATAGAATTGAGGATCTAGACATTAACCCAAAAACCCCTGAACACCTGATCTTTGACAAAGAGGCCCAAAACATTCAATGGAAAAAAGATAGTATATTTAACAAATGGTGTTGGTACAGCAGGATGGAAGTGTGTAGAAAAATGCAAATACATACAAGACTGTCACCCTGCATAAAACTGAAATCCAAGTGGATCAAAGACCTCAATGTAAACCTAGTCACTTTGAACTTGATAGAAAAGAAAGTGGGAAATACACTTCTACAAATTGGCACAGGTGACCACTTCCTAAATACAACATCAGTGGCACAGACACTAAGATCAACAATCAATAAGTGGGATCTCCTGAAGCTAGGAAGCTTCTGTAAAGCCAAGGACACTGTCAATGGGACAAAACAACAGCCTACAGAATGGAAAAAGATTTTCACCAACCCTACAAGTGATAGAGGACTGATCTCTAACATATATAAAGAGCTCAAGAATCTAGAGCCCAAAACCTTGAATAACCCAATCAAAAAATGGGATTCAGATTGAAAAAGGGAATTCTCAGCAGAGGAATTACAAATGGCTGAAAGGCACCTGAAAAAGTGCTCATCATCTTTAGCCATCTGAGAAATTAAAATCAAAACAACTTTGAGATACCACCTAACACCTGTTAGATTGGCTAAGGTAAAAGGCTCTGATGACAGCCTATGTTGGAGAGGATGCTGATCAAGGGGAACACTACTCCATTTTTGGTGGGAGTGTAAGCTTGTTCAGCCACTTTGGAGGCAATATGGTGGTTTCACAGAAAATTGAGAATCAATCTCCCCAAGGATCCAGCAATAACACTTCTGATTGTATATCCTAAAGATGTACATTCACACTTGGAAGGTATTAGCTCAACTATGTTCATAGCAGCATTATTAGTAATAGCAAGAACCTGGAAACAACCCAGATGTCCCTCAACTGAAGAATGGATTAACAAACTGTGGTACATCTACACAATGGAATACTACTCAGCAGTAAGAAAAAAATGATATCCTAAAATTTGCAGGCAAATGGATGGATTTGGAGAATATTCTCCTGAGCGAGGTATCACAAACTCAGAAAGATGAGCAGGGGATGTACTCAGTCATTAGTGGTTTCTAAACAAACAAACAAGATAAAAGCAAAACATGTCCAAGCTGTAAACCACAACCACTGAACAGCTTGGGATCAGAAACAACCTGGACTGACCCTTCGAATCCCACTCCACCTAGAGGAACACCTGACTCACTCTTGAGGGTTGGGGGACAAAACTGGATTTGCCAGGAGTGGAGGCTGTACTCAGCCTTGTTGGATAAGTGGGACCATGGGACTGTCCTCTGCCTGCCCAGGGAGGAGATGGGGAGTTGTGGAAAAGAAAAAATGGTCTGATGTGGCGGGAGGGGAAGTGACCTTGAATAAGGATATACAGGGATAGAAAAAAAATTCAGAGTGAGAGCTGAACATAAAGTAATTTAATGTATAGCAAATTATTTGCATTATCACCCTTGAAAAGTCATGCTTATGATTTTTATTTTCTTTATAGTTATTGCTAACTTATTAGCATTTTAATTTCAAATTACTGTTTTTCTTGAAAAATACAAAATAAATAAAGAAAAAAACTATTAACAAAATTCAAAACAAAAGAAAAATGCTAATAGATCCATGCCTATCACCCTGCATAAAACTCACATCCATTGAATCAAAGACCTCGACATAAACTCCGCCACCCTGAACTTGAAACAAAAGAACTTGGAAAATACCCTTCAACGCATTGATACTGGTGACCATTTCCTAAATATAACACCAGTAGCATAGACACTAAGAAAAACCATCAATAAGTGGGACCTCCTGAAAGTGAGAAGCTTCTATAAAGTAAAAGACATAATCAATAAGACAAAAGGATAGTCTACAGAATGGGAAAAGATATTCACCAACACTACAAGTGACAGAGGACTGATCTCAAATATATATAGAGAACTCAAGAAATTATTACACCAAACCTTGAATAACCCAAACAAAAAATGGGGTTCAGAACTGAAAAGGGAATTCTCAGCAGGATTACAAGTGGCTGAAAGACACTTGAAAAAGTGCTCATCATTTTTAACCATCAGAAAATCGCAAATCAAAACAAATTTGAGATACCACCTTACACCTCTTAGGTTGGCTAAGATGAAAGGCACAGATGACAGCGTATGCTGGAGAAGTTGAAGAGCAAGGAGAACACTCCTCCATTGTTGGTGGAAGTGTAAGCTTATTCAGACTCTCTGGAAAGTAGTATGATGGTTTCTTAGGAAACTTGCAACCTAATTCCTCACAGATCAAGCAATATTGCTACTGAGCATATACCCTATAGATATACCTATGGACTCCAAATGGCATTAGCTCAACTATGTTCATCGCATCATTATTTGTAATAGCAAGAACCGGAAAACAACCTAGATGCCCCTCAACTGAAGAATGGATTAACAAACTGTTGTGCATCTACACAATGGTGTACTAGTCAGCAGTAAGAAAAAAATGATATCCTAAAATTTGCAGGCAAATGGAAGTATTTGGAGAATACCTTCCTGAGCAAGGTATCACAAACCTAAAAAGACAAGCAGGGGATATACTCACTCATTAGTGGACATTAAACAAAATGCAAAGCATGTCCAAGCTCTGAACCACAACCACTGAACAGGTTGGGATCTGAAACCCCTTTGACAGGCAATTTGGAGCCCTTTCCCTCCAGAGATACACCTGACCCAGTCTTAATGTTGGTGTGAAGAAAGCAGATCTGCTTGGAGTGGATGGTGAAATAAGCCACCTTGAGGCTTTTTTCCTGCTGTTTCTGGGGAAAGGATAAAATGATGGGGTGAAGAGAGATTGACTTGGAGGAGCAGGAGTGGGAAGGGAGTTTGAAAAATGTATACATGGATAAATAATGAGACATTACTCATACTAACAAAGAGGATAAAAGAACACTAAAATGCATGATAGTATTCATGAAAGGCATAGTTATTAACAGTTCAGCTAGAGTCAGTTAATTTGTCACCTAACAGGGTCTTGGGAATACAAAAATATCACTAGAAGAAGGAAGTAGGTAAGACAGCTATTGGTATTATGGAAGAAAGAAGAGTAAGTTTGGAGTGACAGCAGGGGTACAGGAAATAGAGACAATGCCAGGGTTACTTAGAGAACCCTAAGTGGACTTCAACAACTTGCTTTTTTCATTCAAGGCATTCTTAAAGTCAGCCAACATTCCTGGGGTGTCATAAACAGCAGCAATGCTGTTTGATACTCCCAGCCCTAGGAACATATGAGAGGAGGAAGAGGTGACCCTAAACATAAGTGATGTTAGTTCCAGTAAGGATTGTATGACATCACAGGTGTAGTTAGACTCAGGAGCATGGACACTCTACACAGAGGAAAAATCAGACTGACTGGCAGATGAGAAATATTTTGTGGAGACAAGACTGGCTGCAGAAAACCCGGAACTAGCCCAGGACATGAGTGCAGAGGACAAAGCAGCAATTGACAGGACCCCATGCTCATAGCACAGTATAGCCAATGAGTGCTGCGTGGGTCACAGCTTCCTTAAGGACTGAAATACTCTGTAGATCATGGGTCAGGTTCAGTCTATCCACTGAAGCTGGCATCCAAATCACAAGCAGGTGATAGCAAACCAGCCCTGTCTCCTGAGTCCAGAGGCTGCAGAGTTCTCTTAGTGTGGTCCTCAGCCCATTTTGATCTCCTCTGGATAGGTGGATCCATGGATCCCCTGAAGCCTCTTCTCTATAGCTTTACTCTTCTCTTCCTTTACTTTTGAGTTTACAATGCCTTGAAGCATCTAGTGACAACCATAGACCAACTCTCTGTTGGGGAAGAAAGGACAGAAGATAGGAAATTGGGAAATGGGTACTTCTAAGTGAGGGAGTAGCACAAGTCATTTGGAGCCAAAGATGGCCAACTCACTATCTTGAGACCCCCGAGTTGCAATTCTTGTTTGTGGGGTGACTGTCTAATGCAGGGAGCCTGTGTTGACAAATTGAAGTGCTTCATAATTAAGAATCATTTTTTTTCTATCCTATGCATAAATTAATCAAGGTTAAAAATATGATTATGCCTGGGTATCTCCACATCCAAGAGTACCAGTGGGATATGGGACACTCAAATCACACTCAAGAAAAAAAAAAACTTACAAGGACTAAAACAGAAACTTACCTAATTGCTTCTAGTGGATGGAGTGGTGAGAGATCTGTAAGTTCGAAAGTTGAGGCTGTTGCAGGTAAACTGTTGATGTGAGAGGGTCCCAGTGCAGTTTAAACCATGAGGAGAAACATAGGCATTAGAACCTTCTTAGTTACACACCAAATGTAAGCATTACAACTAGAAAGGAAAAGTATCCTGGCAGCCAGGGGCCAGGAAATACCCCAGATTCATATCACTCAACAAATTTCACACAAGAGATTTATTAATCAGAGAACAGTTGCCTTTACTTGAGCCAGAAAAAGCAGCAAACTGAACAGGATATAGGGATTCAGAGCATGTTAGGAAAGGGAGTGGAACTTTTCAAGATGGATCTTTCCAATGTACAAATTGGTAGAATTTCATGTCCAGAGTGATAGATCCCAGACTCAGGATGCTATCCTAGGGAAGGGGGTCCCCAAGAACCCAGACTCCAGGCCATTGATGTAAAATAACATGGGGTTATTACATCTGCAGACTGGCTACCTCCCTGCCTCAGGAAGCAAGGGAGTAGCAAGGGAGGGGCAATTTCATATCTCTTTCAAAGGATAAGACCATAAAATCACCATAGCAACAGGGGCAACACATGATTGGTCACTTTAAAGGTCACACTATAAATGTAAGGTTGCTCACAGTGTTCATGGGGTTGCCTTAAGACCAGCTGGTCAGGGGGCTTTTACAACCAGGTGTTGGTCACAGCTATTCTGCTTGGAACTTCTGGTATTTTAATCACAGGTTCGACCAGATCATTATGTCCTATCTGAGTTGATTAAGGCTATCTGGGCTGGGTCACTCTGCTTCCTGGGACAGACTTTTAGACTTTTAGTTCCTTGTTCTCATGGGGGGGGGTGCTCTGCTGAATACCTGAACTGAATGCCTGGGTCAAGCCCTAGAACCCAAGGTCCTTCACAGAGATTGGACTTTCTACTCTGTAGTGTGTAGTGTGTGTTTGTGTGTGTGTGTGTGTGTGTGTGTGTGTGTGTTTGTAGGGGGGTAGGTTTCATCAGATAGGGTAGGGAGAAATCATTGGGTGTAACCAAGCAGTTACAGGTCCTCAGAGGAAAAACTTGGTCACTTGTGTGACTTTGGGCTTACACAGGCAAAACCCATTTCTAGATTGGATTTTTCTATTTCTATTAAACCAGTTTAGAAATTTCTCCTAAAAAATTACCAGACAATTACCCTGTTTGTTTCTATATACTGTCAAAATGACAATATTAACTATCTCAATTATAGATTGTCAACAATTTCAGTGGACATAGGGAAACTGAATCAAACGTTTAGGCCTTTAAAACAATAACCCCTATATGTGTTACACTACCATTTCTCTATTTTATCATACACTACATTCCTGATACTGTTTTACTTGTTTCTCAAACTATAATAATCCTTTCCCATGTTTTACTGTAATTTCAAAATCCTTTCTTAAAACTTCTGCCTTTTATAATTACAATAAAATGTGTTTGAGAATGGAAGGAAGATCTTTTCTCATAAATTTCATCACTAAGCAATTAATTACAAAACAAACAAGCACATAAGCAACAACATAACTTCTCATTTGACAGAGTCTCCATTTGCTGTTAGTATCTTTAATTTAGGGGGGAAAATAAATTTATATCTGTCCAATATTTCCACAATAAGGATATTAATAATTAAGTGAGAAATGGTAGAGTAATATTACAAATTGAACGATATTATCTCCATTAAAAGGATGATGAGATTTCTTAGTGATTAAGAGTGTTTTATAAATCTGGAGAATATGAATTTGGTTTCTGTGTTCATGTGGAGCAGTTCAAGATTGAGGAGGCCTTGAATCCCAGGGAA
The DNA here is from genome assembly GCA_004025045.1 of Sigmodon hispidus. Lineage (NCBI taxonomy): Eukaryota > Metazoa > Chordata > Mammalia > Rodentia > Cricetidae > Sigmodon > Sigmodon hispidus. The sequence goes on from PVIH01004856.1 coordinate 46,537, forward strand.
TTTCAGAGTTTCTGATGATCTCAGTAAGTATCCATATTCATATGCACAATTTTACACACACACACACACACACACACACACACCAACTAATTGAAAATAATAGAATTAATCAGAAACAATATTTTCCTTTTTTATTATGAATAAAGAAGTCACATTTTCTATCCATGTATATCCTTATTCAAGGTCCCTTCCCCCTCCCAGCACCTCAGGTCACACTCTATTCTCCATATCTCCCCAACTCCTCCCTAGCATGGGCAGAAGGTCCCAAGGTCCCAAGGTCCCAATATTGCTCAGTTCAGCCTCCATTCCTGGCAGATCCAGTTTTCTCCCCCCAACATCAAGACTGAGTCAGGTGTTCCTCTGGGGGAGTGGGATCCAAGGTGCATGATTTATTAGTATTTATGCCAATAAATAGGCTTATAATAATGCACATATTTAAGCAATAGAATCAGTTTTCATGTGAGGTAAAATTTAGGAAATATTAATTGGCTTGAGTATGTGTTTTATCTCGGAACGTTTGAATTGAGTACTTGTTGGTTTCAACAAAATAATGTAGCATTTGGGGACAAAGATAAACACTAGCAATGTCACACTGGAGGCCAGAATAGAAAATACTTGAACTGCTACCATGCCTTTCCCCTTGGTGCTGTGGTATACAGGAAGGAATGTAACCCAGACACTACAGAAGACCAGCATGCTGAATGTTAGGAACTTGGCTTCATTGAATTTGTCAGGCAGATATCTGGTCAAGAAAGCCACTGCAGAGTTTCCAAATGCCAGAAATACTAGGTATCCAAGAACACAATAGAATGTTGTGACTTAGCCTTTGCAACATGTGATAATAATGTGACCATGTTCAAAATGCACATCAATGTCAACAAGTGTAGGTGATGTCACAAGCCAGATTTGACAAAGAATAATTTGAACCAGTGTACAAATAGGAATGATGCATTTGGGTATTTTTGATTCCAACTCCTGCATTCTTCTCCCTGGAATGGTGATACTGAAGGTCAGAACAACAGTAATATTTTTGTCCAAGACTGTGGACACTGCAACAGTGAACAGAATTCCAAATGTAATTTGCTGTAGGATGCATGTTGTTGCATTGGGATTTCCAATAAAGAGCAAAGAGCAGAGAAAACAAAATGTGAGGGATATTAGCAGAATGTAGCTGAGAGTATGGTTATTAGCCTTCACAATGAGAGTATCTTTGTATTTTACAAAGACCCCAAGAATAAAAACTGTGAGTGCAGAAAAGCATAGGGCCATACAGACAAGAGTCATTCCCAAAGGGTCTTCATAAGCCAGAAATGTCACAACTTTTGGCAGGCACCAAGTTTGCTCTGTGTTGGCATAACTATGATCTGGACACTTCACACACTGTTCCACATCTATTGATAAAAGCACATAATCATCAGCATATTTTTGCACTGTCTCTAATTTACAGCACACCTCAGTCAAACATATGGAAGAAACTTAGCACAATTGGCCATCTATGTAAGTATAAAAAGCTATTTAGGACAGTTCTAAAACAGCATTTCATACCTTATACTGCCTTTTATATTTGTGATAGAAATTAAACTTTATTTACCTTGCATATTTTTGTGTTTTTATTATCTTGGAAAAGAAAAAATTATACTACATCTTACTACACTTGAACATTGCTTACTCTTATTTACAATTGTTTAAATTGTACACATACAGTTTAGTAGAATGTGCAAGTCAGAATCTCAGAGAAAGCTAAATTTTTATGTAAAATCTGAGTGAATCAACCTATGTGTCTGTTTTCACATGGTCAGAGCAACATTGGAATATTTTCCCGTAAATTTATTAATAATGGCCAATAATTTTACTGATGAATGTTGAGAATCGTGGGAAATCTTGAAAAGAATTACCTTACAATGTTTTACTTCAAGATTCCATCACTTTGGATTTATGTGTACACAATCTACTTTTAGGGAGGCATAGCACATAGGCATATTTTTTAATTCTACAACTATTAACTTTGATCTTTGTTATTATTTAAAACAGAAATGGAATTACTGAAAGCAGCATGAAAATAAATTTGTGAATTCTGGCAAAGATGACACGTAATAAAAAAAGTATGAGAATATTCTTTCCACCTAGGAGCTCTATATTACACTGTGGTTTATGCTGTTATAATATTACATAAAATTGAGGGATAATAACATTTCACTGTTGACGATTCATGCTAAAAAATACATTTTTCACTCAGTGTTTTCTTCTTTTACTTAATCATATTATGAAAAAATCATTGGCATGTGTATTAAGTTTTCATCTATGTATATAATTTTACATCTTTTAAATATTTGGATTTTCATTTATTATTCATATAAAATGTTAAAATCAAACACAAATAAAAAATGTTCTCTCCATTCACCTAATATTTACCCAACAGTTCATGTACAAATATTTAATATTAATTAAATATTTATCATCTTTTAACAATTTTATGATACACTTCCTATACTCTATTATCCTAATATTTTTTCTAACATTATATACACTGGGTACATCATTAAAATTTAGTAATATGGATTGTTTTTCTGCATGATATGTCTACATATCTATTCAAATTCTTTGACTTCAAAGTACATTATTTTTTTAATATTGTTTTGAACATAATGTATTTTATTTTCTGGAAGCTAAATATTTTCTTTTATTTAGGATTTCAAAAAAATATATTAACTGTCCAGGTAAGAATAACTGACAATACAATTGGCTTTTTGTAAGTGAATTCCTTCTTCTGCATTATCAATATTGATGAAGTAACATGTCGATTAATAGGAAGAGGCCAAGTCTAACCTACCTTGTAACATTAAATAAGAGACAAAAAACAAAGCAAACAAACAAAAACCCCTTTCACCAAGAGTTCTAATTCTATGAAAATGGCTATTAAGAAAAATAAGCATCAAACTATTGAGAAAAAAAGAGATAGCCATTGCCAAGATACTGTATACTGGCTAGCATTCAACTGGGTTACAGTAGGAGATATGAGGTGAAATAGGAGAAGAAGCTAGAATTCAGGCTGTAGAGTGTGCTAAGGACAGGGAATGTGTTAGTTTGGAGCAAAAATAGTAAAAATATTCACATAAGTTTAGTTCCTCTAGAAACACTCTTGTTTATATTCCTTCTTTGTTTTTCCACTTCAGAACACATTACAGCTTCCACCCATCATAAATGGTCTGACATATGAAAAAGTAAAGGTTTCCTTTTCCTGAGGAGATTATATTTGTTGTGACCTGGGAAGAACAATCAAATTAATTAAAATAAAAGAGTTGAGGTGGGGGTTGAGGTTGAGAATAAAAGTTAAATATTTTCAAAGATTCCATGAGAAATCACTTCAGTCTCCTAATAGAGACTACATAACTTCAATATTAAACATGATCTTAGCCTAAAAAAACAGGTAAACCAAATTGCTTATGCATTCTCATTGTTGATTGGCATACATTCATTTCAGGTTAATGACTTAATCTCAATTATGTGCATTTGTTGCCTTAATATGTGACCTGTGAATAAGAGGTAAACAAAATATATAGAAAATCCATTGTTTATATATGCCTATCAAAATGTTTGACCACAAAATAATACATATTTATTTCTATTTTCTTTTCTTTCTATCCTTTCTTCTTTCTTTCTTTGTCCTTCCTTTCTGCCTTCATTTCTTCCTTCCTCTCGTCCTTCTATCCTTCCTTCCTTTCTTTCTTCTCTTGATTAATATATTCAATAAAATCATAGAATACATATCCGTAATTTAAAAAAAATGACATAACAATACAAGAAGCTTACAGAACACCAAATAGATTTGACACCCAAAAAAGTCTGTTTGTCACATAATAATCAAGCCACAAAACATACAGAAAAAAGAAATAATTTTAATAGCTGCTAAAGAAAGGGCCAACTATCTTATGAAGAAAGACCCATTACAATAACTCCTGACTATTCAATGAAAATGATGAAAGCAAGAAGGACTTTGTCAGAAGTTATAGAAACACAACAAGAGCATTGCTGTCAACCTAGACTACTATACCTAACAAAACTATCAGTGAACATAGATGGAGTAAACAAAATATTTCATGACAAAGCCAGACTGAAACAATTCTTATCTACCAATCTGACCCTCCAAAAGCATTAAAGAAAAAACTCCAACCTAAGGATCACAGATATACTCATGAAATGACAAACAATCAATAATCCCACAGAAGAAAAGCCCAGAGAAATGAAATATATAGAAGCTACTACTAAAAATAACTGGAATTATCAATCAGTGGTCACTAATATCACTTAATGTCAATGGACTTAACTCACCTATAAAAAGACACACACTATCACGATGGATACAAAAACAAAAGCTATCCTTCTGCTGCATACAAGAAACACATCTCAATCTTAAAGACAAATTTTACTTTTCTTAGTAAAAGTTTGGAAAATGATTTTCCAATCAAATGGCACCAAGAAACAAGTTGATGTTGCCATTATATTATCAAACAGCGTAGACTGCAAACTAAAATCAATTAAAAAGACTAGAATGGACATTATTATTTATCTCAGGAAAAATTGATGGAGATGAGATTTCAATCCTTAATATTTATGCCGCTAATATAAGGGCACCTATCTATGCAAAAGACACAATACAAAAGCTCAAATCCCACATCCACTCTCAGAGCATAATAGTGGAAGACTTCAACACCCCACTTTCACCAATGAATAGGTCAACCAGAGAGAGGTTCAAAAGAGAAATAATGAGTCTAAGAGAGATTATGATGCAAATGAGTTGAATAGATATTTATAGAAGCTTCCACCCAAATACAAAGAAATATACATATTTCTCAGTACCACATGGAACTTTCTATAAAATTGACCACATGATTAATCATAAAGCAAATACTAATAGATATAAAAAAGAAGAAATAATCCCTTGTATCACATAAGGCCACCAGGGCCTAAAGTTAGAGTTTAACAACATCAAAAATCACAGAAAGCCTACCAACTCATGTAAACTAAACATCACTAACCTAAACCACCTCTGAATCAAGGAAGAAATTAAGAAAGATATCAAAGTCTTCCTAGAATTTTATGAAAATGAATCTACAATATACCCAAACATTTTGGACACTATGAGAGCAGTCTTAAGAGGAAAATTCATAGCACTAGATGCCTACATGAAAAACATAGAGAAATCTCACATTAGAGAACTAACTGCACAACTCAAAGCCTCAGAACAATTACAAGAAAACTCACCTGAAGGAGTAGATGGCAGAAAATAATCAAAATTATAGCTGAAATCAATACAAAATGAAACCAAATGAGTAATACAAAAAAATCAATGAATCAAAAAATTGGTTCTTTGATAAATCAACAAGATAGATAAACTCCTATCCAAACTAATGAAGAAACAGAGAGAGAGTATCCAATTCAAGAAAATCAGAAATGAAATGGGGAACATAGGAGACCACCAGGAAATCTAGAAAATTTTCAAGTCATACTTTGAAAACTTATACTCCACAAAAATGAAAAACAGAAGAAATGGAAAGTTCTTTTAGACAGTTAACATACACTTCAATAAATCAAGATCAGATTAAATACTGAAACAGACCTGGAAAATAAAGCTGTCATGAAAAGCCTCCCAAATGAAAAAATCCAGGTCCAGATGGTTTCAGTGCAGATTTCTACCAGACATTCAAGAAGAACAATTAGCAACACTCTTCAAAATGTTTCACACAGTAGACACTGAAGGAATATTGCCAAACTCTTTTTTTGAGGCCACAATTACCCTATTACTCAAGCCACTAAAAGATGCAACAGAGAAATAGAATTACAGAAAAATTTTCCACATGAATAGTGATACTAAAATTTTCAACAGAGTACTGGCAAACCCTATACAACAACATATAAAAAAAAATTAACCACCATGATCAAGAAAGCTTCATCCCAGAAATTCATGGATGGTTCAACATACAAAAATTGAAAATGTCATCCATCATATAACCAAACTGAAGGAAAAAAAAAAACAGGATCACATCCTTAGACACTGAAAAACACTTGACAGAATCCAACACTTCTTTATGATAAAAGTCCTAGAGAGATCAAGAATACAGGAAAAGTATCTAAATATACTAAAGGTGATTTAAAAGAAGCCAACAGCAACATAAAACAATGGATAAAAACTCAAAGCAACCCCACTTAAATTAGTAACTAGACAAGTATGTTCTCTCTCCCCTTATTTATTCATTATAGATCCTGAAGTTTCAGCTCAAGCAATAAGTGAATGAAGGGAGATTAAGGGGATACAAATTGGAAAAGAAGAAGTGAAAATATCTCTATTTCCAGGTGATAAGATTTGATATATTGTGATCCACAGAATCTACCAGGGAACTTCTACAGCTAATAAACACCTTCAGCAATGTAGCAGGATACAAGATTAACTCAAAGAAATCAGTAGCCATCCTATACACTAAAGATAAAAGGGCTGAAAAAGAAAAAAGGGAAACATCACCTTTTTTAATAGCTGTAAATAGCAATAAATAACTTGTAAAAACTAACCAAAGAAGTAAGAGATCTATTTGTGTTTTTTGTTGTTTTTTGACATTATTATTATCATCATTAATATCTTCACTCTGAAGTAATGTGAACAATTACTTTGCCATTTTCTTTTTTGTGAATAAAGCCATATTTTTTAACTGTGTATCCCCTTATTCAAGTTCCCTTCCTCCTCGCACCCCTTCCAGGAACTCTCTCTTCTCCTCATCTCTTTATCTCCTCCCCAGCAATGGCAGGAGGTCTCAAGGTCCCAATATGACTTACCTCAGCATCCTCTCCTGGCAGACGCACTTTCCTCATGCCAAGAAGAGGACTTGGTGGTGAGGTGTTCCTCTGAAGTGAGTGGGATCCAAGGTGCTGGAACAAGGTCTTTCAGAACCCAAGCTGTTCAGTGTTTGTGGTTTGCAGCTTGGACATGCTTTGCTTTTGTTTTTTTGTTTAGAGTCTACTAATGAGTGAGTCCATCTCCTGCTTATCTTTCTGGGTTTGTGATACCTTGCTCAGAAGGATATTATCAAAATTCATCCACTTGCCTGCAATTTTTAGGAGTTCTATTTGACAAAAAATTTAAATTACTGAAATTGAAAATAATATCAGAAAATGGAAAGATCTACCTTGTTCTTGGAGAGGTAGAATCAACATAATGAAAATGGCAATTCTACTAAAATCAATCTAAAAATTCAATGTACTTTCCATCAAATCCCAACACAATATTTTACAGACCTTAAAAGAATAATACTCAACTTCATTTGGAATAACAGGAAAGCCAGAATTGCCAAAATAATTTTGTCCAACAAAAGAACCTTAGGAGGTATCACCATTGCTGACTTCAATTATATTTCAGAGCTATAGTAGTAAAAAACATCCTTGTACTGGCATAAAAAGAGACTTGTGGATCAATGGAATCAATTCAGGATCTCGATAATAACTCAGAAACCTATGAACTCTTGATCTTTGACAAAGAATCCCAAAAATTTCAATGGTAAAAAAGATAATATCATTAACAAATGATGTTGGCATATCAGGATGGTAGTGTGTAGAAAAATGCAAATAGATCCAAACTTATCTCCCTGCACAAATCTCAAATACAAGTGCTTCAAAGACCACAATATAAACCCAGCTACACTGAACTTGATAGAAAAGAAAGTGTGAAATACCCTCCAACACATTGCCACAGGTGGCTACTTCCTAAACATAACACCAGTATCACAAACACTAAGAACAATCATCAAAAAGTGGGATCTTCTGAAACTGAGAAGCTTCTATAAAGGAAAGGACACAGTCAATATGACAAAACAACAGCCTTCAGAATGTGAAAATTTTTTTCATCAGCTCTACAAGTGACAGAGGATTGATCTCTAATATATAGAGAGAACATATTAAATTAGAAATCCAAACTATGAATAACTCAATCAAAAAATGGGGTTCATATCTAAAAGGGAATTCTCAGCAGAAGAATTACAAATTACTGAAAGACACTTACAAAAGTTTTCAACATCTTTAGCCACCAGAGAAATGCAAATCAAAACAACTAAACATACAGAAAAAAATAATATGAAGAGATTCAAAGAAAAAAAGCTAAGTAGCTTATATAGGCAGAGCAATCAGAATAGTACCTGACATCTTATTGAAGACTATGAAGGCCAGAAGTTTTGCAGACACAAAGAGATCACAGATGCCAGCCCAGAATACAATACCCAGCAGAAATCTCAATCATCATAGATGGAGTAAACAACTGATTCCATGACAAAACCAGATTAGAACAATATTTATCCACAAATTTGACTCTACAGAAAGCACTAGAAGAAAACCTAAAACCTAAGGAAGTTAGAAGGAGACATGAAAACACAAATAATGATAAATTCATAATGGAAAAATCCCAAAGAACAAAAACATAAACACACACTACCACCATAAAATAATAGAAATTATCTACCATTGTTCATTAATATCCTTTAATATCATTGGACTTAACTCCTTTATAAATAGATACAGGCTAAGAGAATAAATATAAAAACAGACTCCATTATTCTTCTGCATATAAGAAATATACCTCAAATACAAGACAGTTCCTCAGAATGAAAGATAGGGAAAAACCTTTCTAATCAAATGGACTTAAGAAGAAAGCTGGTGTAGCTATCTTAATATTTAACAAAATATATTCCAAAGTAAAATTATTCAAAAAATTTATGGAAGATCATTACATATTTATCTCAAAAATCATTCAGTAACATAAAATCTTAATCATGAACATGTATTTATGCCCCAAATTCAAGCATATTCACATATGTAAAATAAGCATTACTAAAGCATTAATCACACAGCAAAATCCACATACACAAAATGGGAGACATCAACACCCCAACCTCAACAATGGACAGGTCTGCCAGACAGAAACTCAACAGAAATATAAGGGATCTAACAGATGTTGTAACTCAAATGGAATTACCAGATAAATACAAAACTTTCCACACAAAAACAAAATACCCTTCTTCTCAGCAATTCATGGAACTTTCTTTAAAATTGACCACATACTCAAACAAAAGCCAAATATGAATATATTTAATATAGTGATAACCCCTGTTATCCTATCCTACCACCATGGCTTAAAGTTAGAATTCAACAACACAAACTACTGAAAACTTACAAACTCATAGGTACTAAACAACTCTTAACCAATTCTGGGTCACAAAATAATAAACACATAAATTAAACAGTTCAAGAATTTAATGACAATGAATCCACAATATACTTAAATTTATGTGACATAACAAGAATAGTACTAAATTAGAAGTTCATATAACTAAGTGTTGTATACACAAAGAATTTTAAAATCTCTCTCACAAGTGAGTAAACAGCACACCTGAAAAGTCTTGAACAAAAAGAATTAATTCACCTAAGAAGTAGAAGGCAGAAAATAATCAAACTTAGGGCCAGGGCCAACATCAGTAAAATTAAAACTAAAAAAATTACAAAGAATCTATGAGACATAAAGTTGGTTATTGAGAAAAATAAACAAGGTTGACAAATATTATCAAAACTAACCAAAAGGCAGAGAAAACATATCCAAGTTAACAAAATCAAAAATAAAAAGTGGGACATAGAAATGGGTACAGAGAAAAATTCAGATAATCATTAGGTCATACTTCTAAAACATATATCCACAAAATTGTAATACCTAAAAATGTGGAGCTTTCTATTTGACACCATTTGCTAAAATTACATAAAGACCAGAAAAACAACTTGAATAGAGTTATAAACCATAAGAAAATAGAAGCAGTTATTAAAAATTTCCCAAACAAAAGGAGAGTCCTAGTCCCATATGGTCTTAGAGCAAAATTCTACCTGTATTCCAAAAAAGTTAAGACCAATAGTCTTTAAATTGTTTCTCATAATAGAAACAGAACAAAATTTTCCAATCTCTTTTTCTGAAGCTCCAATCAACCAGATACCCAAACCACAGAAAAATGCAACAAAGAATGAGAATTATAGGCAAATCTCTTTCATTTCTTTCATTATCATTGATGCAAAAATACTAAATAAAATACTGGCAAATTTAAAACATATAAAAATTCATCATGATAACATAGGCTTCATCCAAGAGATTCAACATGCAAAATTTGGCAATGTCATCCACAATAAAAACAACTTGAAAGAATCATATGATTGGCTTATTAGATACTGAAAACGCCTGGGAGAAAATATAATATCTCTTTATGATAAATGTTTTGGAGAGATCAGAAATAAAAGAAACAAACCTAAATATAGTAAAGTTAATATACAGCAAGCTAATCCCAAAATCAAAACAAATCTGGAGAAGCTTAAATCAGGAATAAAGTAAGGTTGTCCACAGTCCTCATAACTATTCAATATTGTCCTCAGTGTTCTAACAAGGACAATAAGAAAACAAAAGAAAATGAAAATGATACAAACTTGAAAGGAAGAAGTCAAAATTTTGCTATTTACAGATTGTATAATAAAATACATAAGTGACCCCTAAATTCTACAAGGGAAGTTTTACAGCTGATAAACATCTTTAACAATTTGTAGGATACAAGATTAACTAAAATAATAGTCTTCTAATAAATCAATAATTAAAGGACTGAAAATAAAATCATAAAAATATCACCCTTTACAATCATTGCAAATAACTTCAAATATCTTAATATCTTGGAGTAACCTTAACCATAAAAGTGAAATATCTGTATGACAAGAACTTTAAGTCATTGAAGAAAAAAACGTGTAGAACATATCAGAAAATAGAACTACCTTACATGCTATTAGATAGGTAGGATCGACATAGTAAAATTAGCAATATTTAAAAAAGCAATCAATGAGTCATCATCAAAATCCCAACACAGTCCTTCACAGAACTTAAAATAACAATACTCAACTTCATATGGATAAATAAAAAGCCAAGGATCACCAAAGCAATTCTGTTCAATTAAAAAAAAATAACTTGTGAAAGCATCAGCATATCTGACTTCAATATCTAGTATAGGAGTACCTACAGTAACAAAATCAGCTTGCTATTTCAGATATAAAAACAGATATGTGGATCAATATAATTAAATTCAAAATTCTGTCAATAATCAACACAATTATAAAAACCTAATTTTGACAATACAAAAAAAGTCAGCATCTTCAACAAAGTTTGCTAGCATCATTGGATAGTGAAATATAGAAGAATGCAAATAGATGCACATCTATCACCCTGCAGAAAACTCAAGTCCATGTAGATCAAAGACTCAACATAAAGTCAGTCACACTAAATCTTATAGAAAAGATAATTGCAATTAGTTTTGAATACAATGGGAAAAGGAGACACTATTTCCTAAATATAACACCAGGAGCACAAACACTGAGCTTAAGAATTAATAATTGGGATCTCCTGAATCTGATAAGATTCTGAAAGGCATGAGTCATAATTACTAAAATGAAATTAGAGCTAACAGAATGGAAAAAGATCTTCACCAACTATGCAACTTACAAAAAGCTGATATTTAAAATATATAAAGATCTCAAGAAATTAAAGATCAAACAAACTAAATAATTCAATCAAAAAATGAGACAGAGCTACATAAAGAATTCTTACCATAAGAATCTCAAATGGCTGAAAAACACCTAAAGAATTCCTCAACATTCTTAGCCATCAGGACAAAGCAAATCAAAACAATTCTGAGATACTACCTGTCAAAAAAGCTAAGATCAAAAACTTTGATTACAGCATATGCTTGAAGGAGGTGGGGAGTAAGCAGAACACACCTTTATTGCTGATGGGAATTTAAACTTGTGCAGCCACTTTGGAAAACAGTATGGTTGTTTTTCATTTTTAGAAAACTGGGGATCAATCTACCAAATGATCCAGCAATATCACTCTTGGGCATATACTGAAAGGATGAATATTCTTACCACAAGAACATTTGATCAGCTATGTTCATGACAGCATTATTTGTAACAGCCAGAAGCTGGGAACAAGCTAGACACCTCTCTACTAGAGAATAGATATTTTAAAATAAATGGTACATTTATACAGATGATTACTAGTCAGAAGCAAACAGTAACAACAAAATGACACCCTGAAATTTTCTGGCATACAAATAGAAGTAGAAAATTCTTTCTGAATGGGGTAACACAGACACAAGGAGACAAGTATGGTATTTAGTCACTCATAAGTGGATTTTAGAAGTAAAGCAAAGGATAATCAGAATATATTCCACAACCCCTGAGATAGCTAACATGGAGAAACTTAAACACATCCATGGATCCCCCATGGAGGGGAAATAAAGAAGATCTTCTGAGTAAATTGAGACCATAGAGGGGAGGGAACAAAGGTAGGTAGGAAAAGAACATGAGGGAATGGGATGGTTGAGTTGGTGAAGGTACTGAGTGTGAGAAAAACAAAATAGAGTGAGCCATTGTGGGGTTAGGGAGAACCCTGTCATTAGGGAAACACCCAAGAAACCACAAAGATGACCTAGATAAAACTCCAAGAAATAGTGGAAAGGGTGCATAAACTGGCCTTCCCTTATAATCAAACTGATGACCACTGTTTGTCATTATAGAACCTTTTTTCAGTCACCGTTGGAAGCAAACACAGAGATCCACAGCTAAGCACTGAACTGTGCTTCCAGTCCAGGGAGTCAGGCTAATGGGAGCTCATTGACTCTGAATTGATATCTGGGGAACATGCTTGGGACTAAACTAGGCCCTCTGTGTGTGGATGACAGTTTAATAGCTTGGGCAGTTTGGAGGTCTCTGGCACTGAAACTAAAATATATTCCTGATGCATAATCTGGCTTTGTGGAGCCTATCCTCTATGGAGGAACACCTTGCTCAGCTTTAATACCAGGGTGTTGGCTGATCATGTATCAATTCAATATGCCAGACTATATTGACTGTTTCAGGAAGTACTTACCCTCTCTGAGGAGTGGATGAAGAAGATAGGGAGAAGCTAATGGGTGACTGAGAAGAGAGTAGGGAGAGAGAACAGTGGTTAGTGTTTTTAAAAATTATAAAATAAAAAATGAAAATATTCAAATCTTTGAAATAGAAAATGTAAAAGATTTTAGGAGATGGAAATACTTTCAGTGCTCATAGACTCTTAACTATGCTTGACATAATTAAACATGACCTTTGTTTTTTTTAACAAAAATATCTTTTTTCTATTATTACTATTATTTTTATTATGAACAAAGAAGTCACACTTTCTAACCTTGTATATTCTTATTCAATGTCCCTTCCCCCTCCTACCACATCAGGTCATTCTTTCTTCTCCACAAATCCCCATCCCTTCCCTGGGCAGGATGCAGGCAGTTTCATGGTCCCACTGCCTCAGTATTGTTTAGTTCAGTCTCCATTCTTGGTAGATGTAGTTTTCTCCCCTCTCCCACAAGAATGAGTTGGGTGTTCCTCTAGGGGCAGTGGGATCCAAGCTGTCAGTCCAGGGTGTTTCTGACCCCAAGCTGTTCAGTGGTTTTGGTTCGCAGCTTGGGCATTCTTTGCTTTTTTCTTGTTTGTTTGTTTGTTTGTTTGTTTGGAGTCCACTAATGAATGAGAATATCCCCTAATTATCTTTCTAAGTTTGTGATACCTCACTCAGTAGGATATTCTCCAAATACATCCATTTGCCTGTAAATTTTAGGATATCATTTTTTTTTTTTTTTACTGCTAAGAACTACTCCATTGTGTAGATGTACCAAAGTTTGTTAATGGATTCTTCAGTTGAGGGACATCTAGGTTGTCTCCTGGTTCTTGCTATTAGAAATATCATTGCTATAAACATAGTTCACCTAATGCCTTTGGAGTGTGACTGTGCACCTTTAGGGTATACATCCAGAAGTGGTATTGCTGGGTCCTTGCGGAGATTGATGGACCTATTTGACAAAAATTTTTAAATCACTGATGAAAGAAATTGAAGAGGATATCAGAAAATGTAAAGCTCTCCCATATTCCTGGATACATAGGATCAACATAGTAAAAATGGCAATTCTACCAAAGGCAATCTACAGATTCAATGCACTGTCCTTCAAAATCCAAACACAATGTTTTTTTGGACTGTGAAAGAAGAATACTCAATTTCATTTGGAATAACAGGAAAGCCAGGATTACCCAAACAATTTTACTGAACAAAAGAACCTCAGGAGGTATCACCATCCCTGGCTTCAATTTATACTATAGAGCTACAGTAATAAAAACAGCCTGATACTGGCATAAAAACAGACTTGTGGACCAATGGAATAGAATTGAGGATCCAGACATTAACCCAAAAACCTATGAACACCTGATCTTTGACAAAGAGGCCCAAAATATTCAATGAAAAAAAGATAGTATATTTAACAAATGGTATTGGCATAGCTGGATGGAAGTGTATAGAAAAATGCAAATAGATCCAACACTGTTACCTTGCACAAAACTCAAATCCAAGTGGATCAAAGACCTCAACATAACCATGACCTTTCTATGCAGTGCAGTTTACAGATTCAATGCAATAACCTTTAGAATATCTTTTTCTCTTTTTTAGGGTTTCTTATTATGAATAATGTCATTTTTTCCCATATATATCCATGTTCAAATTCCCTTATCCCTCCCACCCCTCCCAGTTACTCTTTCTTCTTCAGATCTCTTTATCTTCTCCCCAGCAAGGGCAGGAGTTCCCAAGGTCCCAAGGTGGCTTAATTCATCATCCATTCCAGGAAGATCCATGTTCCTCACCCCAACATCAAGACTGGGTCTGGTATTCCTCTTGAGTGAATGGGCTCCAAGGTGCTGGTCCAAGTCTCTCAGATGCCAAGGTGTTCAGTGGTTGTTGTTTGCAGCTTGGACAAGTTTTGCTATTGCTTTTTGTTTAAAGTCCACTAATGAGTGAGTACATTCCCTCCTTATCTTTCTGCGTTTGTGATACCTCACTCAAGATAATTTTCTCCATATCCGTCCATTTGCCTGCAAATTTTAGGAGATCATATTTTCTTACTGCTAAGTAGTACTCCATTGTATATATGTATGACAAATTGTTAATCTTTTCTTTAGTTGAGAGGCATCTAGGTTTGTAGCAGGAAATCAGGAACTATACATGTTAACTATCGTGACAGAGGACTGGAGACTAGTGGAACGTGGTTAACTGGAAAGGATTCCGGAAGTAGACCTCCGAGGGAGAGGACCAGGACAGGAAGCCGGCATTCTCTCGCGAAAGTTCCCGACCAGTTGCGCGGATTTTTGAACTGATGAAGCTGCTTCCAGGTGTGCGCGGTTCAGGCCAGTGGCATGGGAGTTCAGACATGTGGTGTGGGGGTGAGGAGTTTTCCTTAGAAATGCTCTGGTGTGCTGCAACCTTATCCCTTCATTTTCTCTTAAAATGTTCTCTGTTTTGTAAGTGATTTTCACAAAATAAACCCCATTTAAAGCATATCTCAAGGCAGGTTTTTACAATGATAATTGGCAGCTGAATGCAGGGCTAATTCCACAAACCCACCGGGTTTCTCACCCATGGATGGAGGTGGTCTGAATGGCTTTGGTTCCCAACTGTGCACAAGTCTCCTCTATGTAGCCAGGAACAAATCTGTGCACAGTGGATCTCCTGAGAGACAGATTGAGCCAGTTCTGGTAGGATTTGTTGAAAGATCTAACAAAGACCCTCCCAGCCAAATCACCTTCTCATTTCGAGCACCATTGCTGCTGATGATGATCGCAACTGCGACATCTGCTGGCCGTAAGTTCTCATTACATCTGAGTATATTTTTTCCTCCTTTTCTTTTCTACATATTTTTTTTCCTTTCTACAATGTCTTACCAGATAAATGTTCAGAATTTTACTCACTTTTTCACAATGGTGATAGAGGATTATTTTCAGGATTATGCATTTGGAGGTTATCTCAACCCAGGTGTCCTTTTCCTTTTTTGTGTGATAATAGACTTCATACTATTTTATTCTCTATTTTAAGGGATCTCAACATAGAGAGTATGAGGCTAAGATGTCTGGCATGGATGAACGTATTAAGACACTCCAGAAACTCATTGTTTCCATAGAAAAGAGTTCTACTTTGATCACAGAGGAATTTAGAGCTCATCTTGATGAAATTTTAGAAAATTGGATGAAAAATTTTAAAAAATTGGATGAAAATTTTGTTAGAGAGGAACACAGAGCTCAAATTGATGAAATTTTAGGAAATTAGATGAAAAATTAAAAAAAATGGATGAGAATTTTTGGATAATGGATGAAAACTCTAGGATATTTGAAAAGAAGATAGTAGAATGGCTAGATGTGGAGACTGAGAGGATTTTCAATTCTATGAAATTGTTGGAGAGGTCATTTATTGAGGACTTTAAAACACTGGAAAAGACCATTACCACTAGGTTGCAAGATCATGAGACTCTCTTGGAGATTTTAGAAAAGGATTTGGAGGCAACACCCGCAGAACCCCCTCATAAACGATGCAACTACAGGGAAGGTTCTTTACCTAGAGTGGTTATCATGAGGGGACTACCCCCCATCACTCCAACTCTATTCCCAGTTGTGGCAGAGGCCTAAAAAACACAACCACGTGGAAGGGCTTCTGACAATGTGGGATACAATTATGAACCTATACTCATGAAGGATTTAAAATCAATAAAGGAAGCCATAGTGAACTATGATGTACAATCATCTTTTGTGAGGCAATACTTGAACTCATGGTCAGCACAGAATCGGGTAATTCCTGATGACTGGAAGAATTTGGTGACCACAGTGTTGAACAATGGCCAAAAGTTCCAGTGGAGGAATTGGTTTAGAGAAGAGGCTAAAGACTTGGAATCTCGAGATCAAACTGGGAATGTTACCGTCTCCAAGGACCAAATCCTTGGGGAAGGCCAGTTTGCTGATATATCAGTTCAGGCTACTTATGATGACCATGCTCTGTTACTGTGCCATACTGCTGTCTTAAATGCTTGGGAAAAGGTTTTGAAACCAGGGCAGAGAATTGAGTCATATACCCAGATTAAACAAGGTCCAATGGAGCCTTATACAGACTTTTTACAGAGGTTGACTTAGGTTGTAAATAGAGCAGTGTCGGGTTCAGAAGTTAGGAAACAATTGATACTCTCTTTGGCCTTCAATAATGCTAATATGACATGTAAAAAATTGATCATGCCATTAAAGATCAGGGGTGCACCCATAGACGAATGTATTCAATTTGTACTTAATGCTGAATATCTACACCCTGGTGAAGAGAATTGGGTAGGTGAAGTCATTGCTAATGCTAAGATAAGAAATCAAGGCATTATTTGCTTCAATTGTGGTAAGCCAGGCCATATAAAGAGAAATTGTAGACAGAACATACATGGGACCTTTTCCAATCAGAGGAGTGAGTTAAACAGAAAGCCACTACCTCCTGGACTATGAAGGAGATGTAACGAATGAAGACATTGGACGAGTGAATGTACATATACAAGAGACAAAGATGGAAAGCTTTTACCATCGGGAAACGTAACTCAGGGCTTCCCTTGGGAAGCCCCCAAGAATCAGACCTCCAAGCCAAAAAGGGTTAGGGTTAGGGTTAGGGTTGAGGTTAGGGTTAGGGTTAGGGTTAGCAGTGTCCTCAGGATGAGTAACAAATCCCAAGCCTGAAACAATAGATCATGTAACCATAAACAATAGATTGCCCTACAAGAGAAGTTGATGGTATCCAGCAAACCAATAAAATGCATACATACATACATACAATTTTATAAATATATTTAACAATATGCAAAGAGGCATACTAAAATTCTCATAAGCATTATTCTTAAAAAGTCTTCTCATATCCATTAGAAAAAGATGTTTCATATAATTCAATAAAAAACTTATAAATAAAATGATTTAAAAAAAATACAATAGTAAATGTAGAGATATATATTTACTAAAATTAATGTGAGGTATCAGAGTGCAGAGCCATTTTGTTAGCCTTTATGTTTTGTTGTCAAGACAATGTTCTTTGTGTAACAATTTTGCTATCCTGGATCTCGCTTTGAGGATACAGGTTGGGTAATCTAAGTTGAGAAGGCAGATTGAAGGCTTGGATTTGGGATCAAGAAGAAGAGTAAGAAAGACATGTCTTGATGGGGGCATTTTGGGATTAAGGAGAAACCTGGCACTAGGGAATTCTTCAAAAATCCATAAGAACTAAGACTGCTAGTAAGAGTGGAGTATGTGCCTGAATTGGCCATGTACTGTTATCAGACTAGTTACTACCCAAATTGTCATCAGAGATAATCTATCCAGTACTCATAGAAGAAGATGTAGAGATCCATAGCCAAGCATTAAACTAATCTCCAGGAATTCTGAGGAATTAAGTGAGAAGTACCAGGTGGGTAAGGAAGGGGGAACCAAAAAGACAACTGGTCTGTGCTCAGTGGAGCTCATGTTCTATGGACCAATATTTAGGGACCCTACATGGGGCTGACCTTGGCACTCTGCATGTGTGAGACAGTTGTTTAGCTTCTTCTGTTTTAAGACTCTGACCAGTGAGATCAGAACCTATCCCTAATGCTTAGCTGCCATTTGGGAACTGGTTCCCTGTGTTGTATTACCTTGATCAGCCATGAAACAAGGGTGGGGGGTGTTTGTTCCTGTATCAACTTGATGTCTAATACTTTGTTCAAGGCAATGCTTGATCTGCTCTATTCTGAATAGAAACAAATTAGTAGACTGAGAAAGGCTACATAGAAATCAGGGTTGAGGTGGAAAGAAGCAGAAGTAGAGGAGGGAGCAGTCACTGTGGTTGGTGTGTAAAATAAATTAAAAATATTATTTAAATTAATTTTTAAAAGGTTGCAAAAAAGATGGTAAAAGCAAAAGATGACAAATAACAATAAAATCTAATTTTCTGAACAAAATATCTACTGAAATGTTTGTACTAATAAGTAACATTACATTTAAATTGGTATAATAACTAAAGACAAAGAAGGAACTATTCAAGCTTGAAAGAACCAATAGACCTCCAGAACTTTAATTTTTTAATTTTATTCAGTATTAGGTAACAAAAAACTATGTATAATATGGGTATGAAAGCATAAAAAGATATGAAATAAAAAAGAAATAGTCTAGCACACACAGTCAAGATATTATTTGATGTGAATTTTCACTTCAAGATATTTAAATTATGGGCTCGCTAACATTTAAGGATATTTCAATAAGTCACCTTTCATCTTATTTATGACATATTTTAAAGAAATTATTAAAAGTTTATTTTATGGCAGTAGCAGACAGAGATAGACTTTGGCTGTGAGAGTTCCCCTAGCTGCTGCTAAGACAGGGAACATGGGTGGCCACCCTGCCTACAACTGCTTCAACAGAGAAGGACTGAGGACTCTGAAAGCCAGAATCAGACTTCGACCAAAGGGGAGGTGAGGTCAGCAGGCCCCAGCACCTGACTCTCTGCCAGGGAAAATTGTGATACATTTCGGGTTCCGGATCTGGGACCAGGTTCTATATGTGGTGCATGTCTCAACACACCCCTTAGCAGACAGGAATAGATAAGAGTCTGACAGTGAGGGCCTCTTAAAACTGTACCAAAAAGAAGGGGCATTGTATGGTGATCCTGCCTCAACTGCATCAGCAGAGAAAGGCTAAGGACTTGAAATTCAGAACCCTGCCGAGAGCACAGTCAGACATCGAGCAGACCCCTTGCTCAGAGGTGATAGGAGACACACAAGCCTTCTTGCCACAGCTGACCAGGAGCCACCTAATCATGAACCACTAAAGCCATGGGCAGATGCCAGTGCAAAAATATATATAATAATATAAAGAACTACAAGGTAACACCAGAAAAAAAGTGGCAGTTCTACAACTACAAGATCTGAACTGACCAATTAAGAGGAATTAGAAGGAAGCAACACCAAAAATACCTTTATGATGATCATTGAAGCCCTCAAAGAAGGTGTGAAAAATTCCTTTAAAGAAATAGAAGAAAATACAACCAAAAAATTGGAAGAGATGAACAAATCTGTGAAAAAAACATGCCAGGAACTAAAAACTGAAATATAAGCAATAAACAAGGCACAAAATGCGACAAAGATGGAAATAGAAAACCTGAAGTAAAAAGCTGGAACCACAAATACAAATATAAACAACACAATTCAAGAGATGGAAGATAGAATCTCTGAAGTGGAAGACTCAATTACTCAAATAGATACATCAGTCAAAGAAAATACTAATACCAAAAAAGCCATAACACAAAATGTTCAGGAAATCTGGGACACCATGAAATGACCTAACTAATAATAGGAATACAAGAAGGAGAAGAATACCAGCCCAAAGGCACTGATAATGTATTTAATAAAATCGTAGAAGAAAACTTACCTTGAAGAAGGATATACCTATAAAGATAGAAGAAGCTTACAGAACACCAAATAGATATGATGTCCCCCCAAAAAATGTCAGCATGCCACAATATAATCAATCTACAAAACATACAGAAGAAAGAAAAAAATTTAAGAGCTGCAGAAGAAAAGAGGCAACTTACCTTTAAAGGCAGACCAAACACAGTAACATTTGACTATTCAATGGAGACAATGAAAGCTAAAAGGGCTTGGTCAGAAGTTATACAGATGCCAAAAGAGCATGGCTGCCAAACTAGAGTACTATACCCTGCAAAATCATCAATCACCATAGATGGAGTAAACAAGATATTTCATGACAAAGTCAGAATGAAAAAATACCTATCCACAAATCCATCAGTACAGAAAGTATTAGAGGGAAAACTCCAACCTAAGGACCCCAGATACACCCATGAAACCACAAACAATCAATAACCTCACAGAAGAATACCCCAGAGAAAGGAAATACAAACAAGTAACCACCAAAAATGGCATGAAATATCAATCAGTGGTCACTAATATACCTTAATATCAATGGACTCAACTCTCCTATAAAACGACACACACTAACAAGATGGATACAAAAACAGAAGCCATCTTTCTGATGCCTACAAGAAACAAACCTCAACCACAAAGACAGACACAGGCTTAGACTAAAGGGTTGGGAAAAGTTTTTTCCAGTCAAATGGTCCTAAGAAACAAGCTGGGGTTGCCATCCTAATATATCTAACAAAGTAGACTTTAAGGTAAAAGCAATTAAAAGGGACCAAGAAGGACATTACTTATTAATCACAGGAAAAATTGGTCAAGAAGAGATTTCAATCCTGAATATTTATGCCATGAATATAAGGGGACCTACCTATGTAAAAGAAACACTACTAAAGCTCGAATCCCACATCAATTCTCACACCCTAATAGTGGGAGATTTCAATACCCCACCTCAACCCTGGATAGGTCAGCAGGCAGAGACTCAACAGAGAAATAAAGAGTCTAACAGAGGTTATGATGCAAATGGATTTAATAGATAATTACAGAAACTTCCACCCAAATGCAAAGGAATATACATATTTCTCAGCTTCTCTTGGAACTTTTTCCAAAATTGACCACCAAATTGGTCATAAAGAAAATATCAACAGATACAAAAAAATGAAAATAATCCCTTGTATCATATCAGATCCCCAGGGCCTAAAGTTAGAGTTCAAAAACATTAAAATTCAAAGAAAGCCTACCAAGTAATGGAAACTAAACATCACTCAGCTGAACCACCTCTGGGTCAAGGAAGAAATTAAGAAAGAAATCATGGTCTTCCTAGAATTTAATGAAAAAGAATCCACAACATATCCAAACGTGTGGGACACAATGAAAGCAGTATTAAGAGGAAAGTACATAGTGCTAGATGCCTCTATGAAAAACCTAGAGAACTCCCACACTAGAGACCTAACAGCTCAGCTGAAAGCATTACAACAATTAGAAGTGAACTCACCAAGAAGGAGTATACAGCAGGAAATAATCAATCTTAGAGCTGAAATCTATACAATTGAAACAAAAGGAACAATACAAAGAATCAATGAATCTAAGAGTTGGTTCTTTGAGAAAGTCAACAAGATAGTTAAGCCCTTATCCAAACTAACCAAAAAGCAGAGAGAGAGTGTCCAAATCAACAAAATCAGAAATGAAAATGGGGACATAAAAAGGACATCCAGGATATACAGAGAATTATCAAATCATACTTTGAAAATCTGTATTCCACAAAAATGGAAAACCTAGAAGAAATGGACAGCTTTCTGAACATGAACCATTTACCAAAATTAAATGAAGATCAGATTAATTACCTAAACAGGCCAATAACCCATAAGGAAAATGAAGCTGTCATTAACAGCCTCCCCAAAATTAAAAGCCTTGGTCCACATGGTTTCTGTGCAGAATTCTACCAGACATTCAAAAAGAATTATTACCATTACTCCTTAAAATATATCACACAGTAGAAACTGAAGGAATATTGCCAAATTCCTTTTGTGAGGCCACAATATCCCTAATACCCAAGCCACTCAAAGATACAACAATGAAGGAGAATGACAGACTAATTTCCTTCTTGAATATTGATGCTAAAATTCTCAACAAAATTTTAGCAAACTGTACACAGCAATGCATAAAAGATATCATCCACCATGACCAAGTAGGCTTCATCCCAGAAATGCAGGGCTGGTTTAACATACGAAAAAATTGGAAACGTTATCCATCATATAAACAAATTAAAGGAAAAAAAAACAGATGATCATATACTTAGATGCTCAAAAAGCCTTTGTCAAAATCCAACACTCCTTTATTATTAAAGCCCTGGAGAGATCAGGAATACAGGGAGATACCTAAATATAGTAAAGGCGATTTACAAGAAGCCGACAGCCAGTATCAAACTTAATGGAGAAAAATTCAAAGCAATCCCATTAAAATCAGGAACTCGACAAGGATGTCCCCTCTCCCCTTATCTATTCAATATAGTTCTCAAAGTTTTAGCTAAAGCAATAAGAGAACAAAGAGACACTAAGGGAATAAAAATTGGAAAAGAAGAAGTGAAGTTATCTCTATTTGCAGATGATATGATTGTATACATAAGTGACACACAAAATTCTTCCAAGTAACTGCTCCGGCTGATAATCACCTTCAGCAATGTAGCAGGATACAAGATTAACTCAAAGAAATCAGTAGCCTTTCTATACACTAAATATAGAAGAGCTTAAAAAGAAATAATACCCTTCATAATAGCTGCAAATAATATTATATACCTTGGAGTAGCTATAACCAAAGAACCTATTTGACAAAAATTTTAAATCACTAAAGAGAGAAATTGAAGAGGATATCAGAAAGTGGAAAGCTCTCCCATGTCCCTGGATAGGTAGGATCAACATAGTTAAAATTGCAATTCTTTCAAAAGCAATCTACAGATTCAATGTACTGCCCATGAAAAACCCCACACAATATTTTTTGGACCTTGAAAGAACAATATTCAATTTCATTTGGAATAACAGGAAAGCCTGAATAGCCAAAACAATTTTGCTCAACAAAAGATCCTCAGGAGGCATCACAATCCCTGATTTCAAGTTATACTGTAGTGCTACAGCAATAAAAAAAAACCTGGTACTGTCATAAAAACAGACTTGTGGATCAATGGAATAGAATTGAGGATCCAGGCATTAACTCAAAAAACTATGAACACCTCATCTTATACAAAGAGGCCCAAAATAAGCAGTGGTAAAAGGATAGTATATTTAACAAATGGTGTTGTCATAACTGGATGGCAGTATGTAGAAAATGCAAATGTATCCAAGCCTATCACCCTTCACAAAACTCAAATCCAATGGATCAAATTCCTCAACATAAACCCAGCCACTTTAATCTTGATAGAAAAGAAATTGGGAAATACACATCTATGAGTAGACACAGGTGACCACTTCCTAAATATAACACCAGTGGCACAGACACTAAAATCAACAATCAATAAGTGTGATCTCCTGAAGCTGAAATGCTTCTGTAAAGCCAAGGACACTATCAGTAGACAAAACGACAGCCTTCAGAATGTGAAAAGGTTGTCACCAACCCGATAAGTGATAGAGTACTGATCTCTAAGATATATAAAGAACTCAGAATTCTGGAGCCCAAAACTTTGAATAATCCACTGAAAAAATTGGGTTCAGATCTAAAAACGGAATCCTCAGCAGAAAAATTACAAATGGTTGAAATGACCCTGAAAAACTGCATATCCCCTTTAGCCATCAGAGAAATGCAAAGCAAAACAACTTTGAGATATCACCTGACACCTGTTAGATTGGCTAAGATAAAAGACACAGACGACAACCTATGAGAGCGATGTTGTGGAGCAAGGGGAATACTCCTCCATTTTTTGGTGGGAGTGAAAGCCACTTTGGAATGCAGTTGGTGGTTTCTCAGAAAATTGAAAATCAATCTCCCCAAAGACCCAGCAATACCACTTCTGGGTATATACCCTAAAGATACACAGTCACACTCCAAAGGCATTAGCTCAACTATGTTCATAGCAGCATTATTTGTAATTGCAAGAACCTGGAAACAACCTAGATGTCCCTGAATAGAAGAATGGTTTAACAAACTGTAGTACATCTACACAATGGAGTACTACTCAGCAGTAAGAAAAGATGATATACTAAAATTCGCAGGCAAATGGATGGATTTGGAGAATATCCTCCTGAGTGAGGAATCACAAACCCAGAAAGATAAGCAGTGGATATACTCACTCATTAATAGATTCTAAGCTAAATAACTAGCAAGAAAAAAGCAAAGCATGCCCCAGCTTCAAACCACAACCACTGAACAGCTTGGGATCAGAAACACCTTGGACTGACTCCTTGGATTCCACTACCCATATAGGAACACCTGACTCAGTCTTGAGTTTGGAGGGAAAACACTGGATCTGCCAGGAATGGAGGTTGAACTAAGCAATATTGGGATAGTGGGAACTTGGGACCACCTGGCACTTGCTGGGATTAGAGGGGAAGTGGAGTTGTGGAGATAAGAGAATGACCTGATATGGTAGGAAGAGGGGTCTTTGAATAAGGATATAAAAGATAGAAATTGTGACTTCTTTGTTCATAATAATAAAAGAAAAAATAAGTTTAGTTTTTGGCAATATTACCAAATTAAATTACAGATTCAATGCAATTTCCATCTATAATCCAATACAATTCTTCCCAGACCTGCAAAAACAATATTTAGCTTCTAAAGGAAAAACAAAAACTTGGGATTATCAGAACAATCACATTTAATAAAAGAACTTTTGGAGGAATCATAATTTCTGATTTCCAATTCTACTATACAGATATAGGAATATAAACAACCTGTTATTGGCATAAAAAGAGATATATTGATGAAATAATCAAATTGAAGTTCTTGATATAAATTCACATAGTTATGAACATTTGATTTTTGACAAATAAGCAAAAAATATTCAATGGACAAAAATAAAGCATCTTCAACAAGTGGTGCTGGCATGACTGGATGGTGGCATGTAGAAAATTGCAAATAGATCAGTCTGTATCACCCTGCACAAAATTCAAGTCAAAGAGGATCAAAGGCCTTAATATAATACCAGTAAAATTCAATATGATAAATAAAAGTGGAAAATATCCTGGAAAAAAATTGTAGAGGTCACCACTTCTTAAATACAACACCAGTACCACAGACACTAAAATGACAATTAATAAGTTGGACCGTCTAAAAATAAGAAGCTTTTGTGAGGCAAAATTCATGGTCAATAAGATAAAGTAACAGCTTACAGAACGAGAAAAGACCTTCAACAATCCTATCTCTGACCAAGGGATGACCTTTAAGATATATAAAGAACTAAAATAACCTAAATATAAAAAAACCAAATAATCTAGTTAAAAATGGGGTACAGATATCAACAGAGAATTCTCAGCAAAAGAATCTGGAAAGGCTGAGTGATAATTGAGAAATTGCTCAACATCCTTAGGTATTACAAAAATGCAAAACTGAAATACCATCTAACACCTGTCAGAATGGCTTAGATCAGTAACACTAATGAAAGGCTGCTGGAGGGGATGTGGGATAAGGGAAACACTCTTCTATTGCAGGTGAGAATATAAACTTTTACAAACAGTTTCAAAATCAATATGGGGCTTACAAAAAGTGGGAATCAATCATCTTAATTATCCAGCTATACTACTCTTGAGCATATGTCCAAAGAATTTACATTTTTACCTCAAGGACATTTGCTCAAGTATGATCATAGCAACAAGAACCTGAAAATCTAGATGTCCCTCAACTGAAGAATAGGTTAAAGAAATGTTGTATATTTACCAAAAAAGGGATGGGAATAGAACATGAGGGAATAAGATGGTTGAGAGGGGGAAGGGACAGAGAGGGACAACAATTGGTAGAGGTAGCTCTTGTGGGTCTAGAGTGAAAACAGACATTATGGATATACTCAAGAACTTACAAAGATGACCCCAGATAAGACTCTAAGAAATAGTTGAGAGGCTACCTAAACTGACTTTTCCATATAATTAAATTGAGAACCATCATAATTGTGAAAACTTCATCCAGAAACTGATAGAAGCAGATGCAGAGATCCACAGCTTAGTACTGGGTCAAGCTCCCGTTTTTGGCTAAGAGAGAGATGAGAGATTATATGAGCAAGAGGATCAAAATCATTATGAAAAAACACACAGGAATGGCTGACTGTACCAATTGTTAGCTCACTAATTCTGAACTGACACCTTGGAATCTCTATGTGAGTAAACTAGGCCTTAGGAATGTGAATAATACCTGCATGGCATGGGCATTTTATGGGGCCTCTGGCAGTGGAACCAGAATTTATTCCTGCACATGAACTGGCTTCTTGGAGCCCATTTTCTTTAGAGAAACTTCTTGCTTAGCCTTGATACCAGGGGAAGGACTTGATCCTATCTGAACTTGGTATAATAAATTGTATTAAATTACTCTGTCAGTCCTTACCCTATCTGAAAAAACATATTGGGGGAAGTGTTGGGGAAAGCTGGAAGATACCTGGGACAAAGAAATGGAAAGAAAATGGTGGTGGGTACGTTAAGAAAACATTTAAATTAAAAATTGAGAAATCTATTTTTTGAGATTATTTTAAATGAAGAATATCTTCATAAATCCCATGATATATCTGAGTTTCTCTTTGCGTTTATTCTACCTCCTATGTCAATGCTATAAACAATAATCTGACTTACCTTTTTCTTTGTCTACTGTCTTGCCTGTGCTCACATTCCAGGGCTCTTGAAATTGTTGAAGAGAGTTGATCAGGTTTGGTTTTGACACAGTAAGACCTTTGTATTTGAAGAGACATATTACTCTTTCTGGTAGTAATAATAATAGTACATTGGTTTCTAGTACACCACTATACACATTAAATAAGAAGTTTAAGTTTCTCAATTTCCTAATTGTCATTTGCTGACATTTTAAAATATTCAATAACACATTTGTTAATATTTATACCTTGGGTTTATTTTCAAATTACTACTGAATGTTAATTCAAGTACTGAAAAACATTAAGATACAGATCATAATTTAATCTATGAAGTAACTAACTGAAAGATAAAATGTCCTATTAAAAATTTGAGAATTCTTTTCAGAATTAGGACACATGAATATAATGTCAAAATAATGTTACTTAAATGCTGTGCTTTATATGATGAATTCCAAAATATGTTTGATTAAATTAGCATGTGTATGTCAATAAAATAACTAAACCACATAGGAAAACATAAGTAAATGAAATAGCTATAGTAAACAAGAAATCATGAAAGAAAAATGCACTCACCCACAGAGACCAGGTTGCTATAGTTCTCTAACATGACTTCTCTGTACAAAGCCCTTTGTTCCAAATCTAGATATGCCCATTCCTCTTGAGAGATATCTATGGCAACATCCTCAAATGTCAATATGCCCTGTTTTGAAAGATAATGGTTATATCATGTACCTAGGCAAAAGAATCTTTCCTTCACCTAAGATATCACAAGAAAAGTAAAGAAATTTATCTGTTTTTATGTTAGCATTATTTTTAAAATATATTCTGAATTATAGTTTATAATAACAAAGCTTTATCCTTGAAATATGAAAGTTCAAATACTGTGAGACCGATACAGTTTTAAATATATTAGCTGCAATGAGATGTGTTGTTGTAGACAAAGTCAGCGTGAATGACAAGTCAAAGCCTTCTATTCCTAACCAAAAATGATTGCTGGTGTAACAGTTGGCTGGAAAGTTATGAACTGTGCCAATACAGCCATAGCTGGATACACTGTCAAGATTACATAGTGGAGCAATAGGCAGAACTGCCATATTCAAGAAAGAAGCAAAGATTTTCTAATCAATGGCTCCAGTGACATTAGTGGGAAGAACCTGGAAAGAACTGACTCCTATACCCATATATTGACACTATATGTGCATTGAGCTTGGGAGGGATTTGCTACTAATACTTTATTATATGGTGAGTACACTATGGAAAAACAGATAAGCAACAAGTGCAGGCAGTAGACTGAGTAGGTGATGAAGGCCATGCTATTCTGAAGTTGACTCTCTGAAGCTTTAGTATTCCATGTATATGTCTAGGAAAACAGAAGAATGTGAGCAATAATATTCATCACAACTGTACCAAGAAACTGACAACACCTCAAAAGAAATTATTTAAAATGTTCTACTGACTACAATCCCACTAGTCCTGTTTTCAGGTTTAATTTGGAATCAAAAACTGTAATATGTCCTTCAGCACAGTTTACTATGTAAGGCATCACAAGGAAGGATTAAAGTTAAAAAAGTCCAGGTATTTCATTCTCTTATTAACAATGTAAAATTTTATTTATTTTACTTTCCATATTCTATATCTATAATTTTCCAATATGTTCACTAGTGTACTTATATAACCTAATTATTTCTCATTAATTTTCATGTTCTTATATTTTTAATTTATGTTTTATGGCCTTTCTGTGTCTTATAATGCCCTGTTGTCTTTTTTTCATTCCTGTATTTTCCTTACTATTTCTATATTCTCTTCCATACATCTTTGTCATCCTTTTCTCTAATTTTAGCTGTAGTTTCCAAAAGCTCTGGACCTAATAACCACTGTAGATCCTAAGCATATTGCAACTGTTTAGTTTTATCTATATTTTTCTCCTTGGATTATTATTAGTGGGTTTAATACTGATTTCTGATATCAAAAAATTATTTATTCTGATATTATAAATAACTTTTAAGTCATACCTTCATCTTGTTACTTTGTCAATTCAAAGGTTCTAAAAAATTTGTGACATTTATAAATAATATTTATAAATAATGCAATTGGTGTTCAATATTGTTCTATAAATTAGTAATCAACAACATATGTTGAAAAAAATTTGTCCTAGCATAAGTAGTTTTTGAATGCTCAGTCCTAAGTGGGATAGCTTTATTACTTTCAAAATACAGGGAATATTTCAAAGGAGGTATAATAAAATTTATTGGAGCCAGAGGTTTTGGAAGGTTAATTTTAAATTCAGTGTTCTCGATATGAGAATTCCATGTTCTAGATATGAGATAACCAATATGAACTTAAAACAGATGTGTATAGCTTGAAAATTTTTGTAGAAGATAAAAAACTTCATTGTTCTTTTCTGGAGAAAAGAGAGATTTACAAGGCCACACAATACTTTGAGACTCAATTGACCTCAAATGTTTGATTGTGGAGCAGAAGTAATTTTCTTCAGTGTAGTAGTCACTAGTAAACTGGAGGTGCTAGAGTAAATACTTCCATAACTAATTTCATACAAAAGCCTTTTAAATTTTAGTGTGTCTCACACAAAAATGTACTGGAACATGTGAGAGTTACTAATTGGTAAAAAACAAATCAGTTAGGTTTTGTATTCTTTTTTTTTTTATAAGTTCAGTGATTTTCTGTTCATTTTTTCATGAAAAGGGGGTTTAATTTTCTAAAAAAAATGTGAAATAGAGTGACAAGGAAAAAATGAAGTATGTCACAATGCCATTGTGTAGAATAAATAGTGTTGAGATCAAATGAACAACAGAACACTATATTAAATGTAATTTTCAGATTCCAAGGTGTTTAGTGATTGCTGTTTGTAGCTTGCATGGTTGTATTGAATAATATATATTTAAGAAATAAACTCTAGATATGTACATTCAAACAGTAGGAACAATAGGTGCCCTTCCAAACAGCTTCTCAAAGTCAGATCTACACTAAAATCAATAGCTGGCATATATACTACAAAAACAAATCTATATCCCTGATTAACATAGACTCAAAAGTACTAAACAATATAGCTAAAACTATTCAGACCTTTAGAATAAAGATAATATGTACGTATATTATATACGGATAACTTTTCTCTTTCTATGAAGACATGATACTTTATTAGAAAATATATGGTGAATATGAATATTGGTTATAAATATAAAACTAGAAATTCTACTTTACAACATGTACACAACTCACTGTGCAAGGAGACATGGAGTTGCTGCTAACACAGAGTTTTCACCATTACCTGGCATAATTTTGTGATATAATTTTACTCTGCACTTTATCAAATGAAAAACATAAACCCCCAGCCAGTTATAAATGTTTTCATCTAAATGCTGTCCTGCCTGCAAGAAATGTCAATGCAATGAGGGTTAAAAAATAGAAAAAAACAATGTGGGAGTAACCAACCAGTACCTGATTGAAAATAAGACTTACTTATCTTACAGGATGAAACTTAGAGTGAACAGTGCTTGGATGACCAACTACCTGAGAATATATCTTCCTAGTATTTATGGTAAAAACAAACACTGCTGTACTAAAACTACACAGCAACAACAAAATTACCATCAAATAACTCCTGATTGCACAATTGTCATTACACAACAATCATAGATCAGAGCCTTGCTCAATGATCATCAGAAAAGCCCCCTTTTGTAGCAGATGAAAACAAATACAGAGATCACAAGTTCACAGCAGTTGGAGTTCTAGTGCTGAAGGAGGAGTGAACATACGCTCTAAGCACAAATCCAGAAGCAATCTCCAACTGACAAACACTTGCAAATGAAAATTTAGTTTTCTCCAAGGTGTCTCACTGAGGAGTCAAACTACTCTTTAAGGTAACCTTAATTCTTAGTGGAAGACAGCCAACATCACACAAATTCAATACTATCTTTGACATTTCTATTTCTCCTATTATTATGTCAAGACTTTAGCATTTTAAAATTCTTTTTTATATTTTATATTTTAATATGACTTATTTTAATGAATTTACATTTTATCTTCCTATCTTTATATATTACATTTATATATAGATATATATTATGGCTTCTAGTTAAACATTTTCATGGAATTTTTGGTTATATAACAGGTGTGCCTCTGTGTCTCTATCTGTTTTATTTTGGTTATTTAGGAATCTTTCTGCTTTGTGTTTTGTTTCATTATAGTACGTTCATTTTGATTTTACACATTATAAAATTGTATTATGTTTATCATGTTACATATATTATATAAATTGTATTTCTTATACTATATTGTTAATTTATGCTTTTTTATTATCTTTTAGAATCCTTTTTGTTTTTGAGTATGAGACATCAAGAGGATAAATGTATATTGGAGGAAAGTTGTGGAGAAACTGTGAGTAGTAAAGAAAAAAGAACATAATCAGAATATATCAGGGAAAAACATATATATATACATATATACATATATACATATATACATGTATGTATATGTATGTGCAAATCCTCTGTTGAGTAAGAGAATATGGGCTTTTCTTTATAACATGCAAATATGCTTAGGAAATACAACAATGAGTAACATAAATAATAATTAATATTTGAGCTGTAATCATATAAAAACCCCCCTAACACTAAAGTTTTCTGATAAGAATAAACCTAAGAATTACCACTTGTAGACAGGAGGATATTTTAAGAAATGATGCCAATAATGAGCCTTGTAAAGACCAAGAAAGTCATAATTCTTGATAGGGAATCAAATATTAATACTTTTAAGTGACAGATATGTAATCAAAGTTGAAATCCCTTAACAAATATTCTGGAACAGTGTAAATGAATGTGCATTAAAAGAACTGTGTTTCATGGCTATAACAAACAGGTTCCCAACTAAGAGTGAGTTTTTTTAATTGTTCATCAATTCCTAATAAAATTCCATGATTAAAAAAAGAAGAAACCAATAAACTATATTGTTAACAGATCAGTAAACATCAACAACTTTGTTCTAAGTTCAGGCTACATATATCTGCCACATTCTAGACTCTCAAATATTTACATATTTAGGTTTGGGGGTCTAGGAAAGTAGGTCATTTATATTTCTATGTTTTTACAAATATGAATTATGCTAAGAACATATTCCATGCATTAGAATGTACACTTTCATAGGACAGTGAAGAAACAGAACTCTCAGACGGAATCCATGCCATACATTTGCACTTCCTCTTGTTATCTGAGGCCTTAGCCCTGTAAGAACTGAGTATCAACAAGTTTCCATATTTATCTGACACAACGGAAACTTCAGAAATAAAAACTTCAGTGAAATTAGAATGTATGTCCTGGTAAAATTGAGCTGGAAAAAACAGAATAGAGGAAAGTACTCAGTCTCTAAACAATATGTGTTTAAGACTCAATAATGACACTCATAAGAAGAAAATTAAAGCAAAATTCACTAGAAATGAACTATTTATGCAAGAAAATGAGAAGCATAAATAAAAAGATCTACAATGGAAATGTATAATCTTTTAGATAACATAAAGCATAGCCTCTGAGAAGAGACATACTCACAATAGACTTTGCCATCTCTTCTTGAGGCTCTTCTATGAGTTTTTGTCTCAGGGAAAATCACTTGCTTTATTATCTCTTACAATCTCTCTTGAGGATTTTTAAAAAGAATTAACAAAACCCACTTCACCTGTTACCAGTGCTCTTACAGTCTGCTTAGCCTCAGAGAGCAGGAGAGAGCCCACTCCTGTTTTTGTCATGTTGATACTCAAGAAACTAAGTTGTATACAGAGATGAAAATGTTGAGATTCTTGATGTGTTCTGGTTGTCTGTTAAGCTTTCAAGATCTGCAGTAAATGTCAGGACTATAGTGACCTATTCCTCCCAACCCAGGCTGAGCAGAGCCAGGGAAACAAAGCCTGAACTCACTGTCAGCCAGAAATCATTGTGGCTGATTACAATCCTCACCTTGTTTTCACTGACAATATTCATTAAGATGTTGGGGCTGATGCTTAGATTAGCAGATGTAGGCTGTGAATGAAGCACAAGTAAAAGCAATTTCATCAAATGGCTCTGGAGTCTTAATTGACAGCCTGGGTTGAGAACTGTTTAGGAAAGTTAACACTTAGGCTGCCTTTTGTATCTGAATTATTAATGAAATGGACTGAATTAATATGAAAGATCTAGCTAGCAATATATCTGAGCCAAAGGCTAATCTTCATAAATTTAATACAAGCTTTCTATTTGTTACTTTGGGATTACAGGTCCAGATCTTGAGCCAAGTCTGAACAAGAAATTTCTTAATACAAGTGGTACACTAACATTGGTCACATACACTTACCTAAATCCAGAGAAAGATTAAAAAGAATTCTAGAGCAGAGAATCAAATCAAAAACAGGTCCCGAGATGTGTCTCTCATGTGAACCATGGTACACACTTGCCCCAAAATTGTGTGAGATTTTGAGCTACAAAATGGCAGGCTTTTGGAATGCAGTTACTACAGAAGGGTAGTTCTTGAAGTCTCACAGGAGCCTTAATGTAAACAACAAGCTGCATATGATGGCTTTACTTTTGGTTTATATAGATAATTGCCGAACAGAGTCAAAGACTGCTGCTGAACTGAGCTAATGCTTTTGAGGTGTGAATGTACCTCTTTAGGATACATGCCCAATAGTGGTATTGCTGGATCTTTGAGGAGATTGATTCCCAGCTTTCTGAGAAACTATCATACTGCATTCCAAAGTTGCTGATGAAGCTTACACTTCCACCAACAATGGAGGAGTGTTCCCCTCACTCAACATCCTCTCCAGCATAGTCTTTCATTTGTGTTTTTAATCTTAGCCATTCTGACATGTGTAAGTTGTTACCTCAAATTAGTTTTGTCTATACTTTCTCTGATGGCTAAAGATGTTGAACACTTTTTCATGTGCCTTTCAACTATTTTTAATTCTTCTGCTTAGAATTCCCTTTTTAGTTCTGAACCTCATTTTTTAAATGGGTTATTAAGGGTTTGATTCTCCAGTTTCTTTAGTGCTCTATATATTTTTGAGCTTTTCCTCTGTCACTTGTAGCATTGATAAAAATCTTTTCCCATTCCTGAGGCTGTCATTTTGTTTTATTGACCGTGTTCTTGGCCTTGCAAATCTTCTCTATTTCAGGAAGTCTCACTGATTGCCTGTTTTTCATAGTGTCTGTGGTAGTGGTATTATATCTAGAAAATGGTCACCAGTGCCAATGTTTTGACGGGTATTTCCCACTTTTTTTCTATCAAGTTCATTGTGGCCGGGTTTATGTTGAGGTTTTTGATCCACTTGAATTTAAGTTCTGTGTAAAATGATAGGTTTGGATCTATTTTCATTTTTTCTATACAATACCATTCAGTTATGCCAACACCATTTGTTGAAAATACTAATTTTCTTCCATTGAATACTTTTGGCCTCATTGTCACAAATCAAATGTTCATAGGTGTGTGGGTTAATGTCTGAGGCTTCAATTCAATTCCACTAATCCACAAGTCTGTTTTTATTCCAGTACCTAGCTGTTTTTATTATTGTATTTCTATAGTATAATTTGAAGTCATGGATAGTTACACCTGACGATATTTTGTTGAGCAAAATTGTTCTGGCAATAATGGCTTTC
This sequence comes from Sigmodon hispidus, assembly GCA_004025045.1. Lineage (NCBI taxonomy): Eukaryota > Metazoa > Chordata > Mammalia > Rodentia > Cricetidae > Sigmodon > Sigmodon hispidus. The sequence continues at coordinate 81,330 of PVIH01004856.1, forward strand.
CTGTTATTCTTAATGGGATTGAGTATTGTTCTCTCAAGTTCTGTAAAAAATTTTGTTGAGATTTTGATGAGAATTACATTGAATATGCATGATGCTTTTGGTAAGATTGTCAGTTTTACCATATTGATCCTACCTATCCAGGAATATGGGAGATCTTTCCATTTTGTTATATCTTCTCCAATTTTTTTCTTCAGAGATTTAAGTATTTTTTCAAAAAGATCTGTTAATTCTTTGGTTGTAGTTACACCAAGATTATAATACATGCAAATAGATGTATTTGCATGTATGATAAAGGGTAATATCCTGCTTATTTCTTTTTCAGCCCTTTTATATTTAGTATATAAGAGGGCTACTGATTTCTTTAAGTTAATCTTGTAATCTACTACTTTGCTGAAGTGTTTATCAACTGTAACGTATCCCTGGTAGAATTTTGTGGGTCACTTATGTATACAATCATATCATGTGCAAATAGAGATAGTTTGACTTCTTCTTTTCCAATTTGTATCCCTTTATCTCCTTGTGTTCTCTAATTGCATTAGCTAAAACTGCAAGAACTATATTGAAGAGATAAGAGGAGAGGGGACCACTTGTATAGTTCCTGATTTTAGTGGGATTGTTTGAGTTTTCCTCCATTTAGTTTGATTTTTGCCGTCAACTTTTTGTTAATTGCCTTTATTACATTCAGGTATTTTCCCTTTATTCCTGATCTCTCCAGGGCTTTTTTCATAAATGAGTGTTAGATTTTGTCAAAGAATTTTTCAGCGTCCAAGGAAAATGTTCAAGTGGATCTTTTCTTTCAATTTGTTTCTATGATGGATGACATTTACAGTTTTTCATATGTTGAACCATCCCTGCATTTTTGGGATGAAGTCTCCTTGATCATGGTGAATAACATTTTTTTTTCTTGGAGATCCATGGAGATAATAATAACACTTCACTCCAGAATCTTTCTAACTCAGGTGATTTTACAGGGAGCCTATGACTACCATGAGGTACTTTAGAGCTTCAACCAGGGTGTCCTTACATTGAGAGGGAATATTGTGCGTTGCCACACACTGAGGCGAACAGTAGGTAAAGCAAAAGTATGTGTCAACCACAAATATCTTGTTTTTCATGAGGGTACTTCTGTGGGTCATTATGCAACAGTCATATACTCACATTGTTATCTCTACTCAGTTTTGACTGTTTGGAATCATACCTGAGTGTTATTTCTTGAATTGTCAACTATTATGTGGAAGTGCCTAATGAAACTGAGAATAGATTTATGTGCCTTTCTAATACTTTATACAGATGTACATAGACAAATTCTGAAAAGAAAACAGAGTGGCCTCTCAGTGACACCAAAGTGAACATGCTGCTATGAACATAGTTGAGCTAATGCCATTGGGATAAGATTGTGTATCTTCTGTAAATATACCCAATTGTGCATTGGTAGATCTTTGTAGAGATTGATATTCAGTTTTCTGAGGATCCACCATACTGCTTTCCAAAGTGGCTGTATAAGTTTATTCTCCCACCATCAAGTGTTCCCCTTGCTCCACATCCTATCCAGCATAGGCTGTCATCTGTCTTTTTGATCTTAGCCATCTGAAAGGCATAAGGTGTTATCTCAAAATTGTTTTGATTTGCATTTCTCTGGTGTCTAAAGATGTCGAATAATTTGTAAATTGCCTTTCAGCCATTTGTAATTCTTTTGTTGAGAATTTCCTTTTTCGCTCTGAAACCCATTTTTAAAAATTGGAATATTTGGAGTTTTTGTCTTTAGTGACTTAAGATTTCTATATACTTTAGAAATCAGTGTAAGGATTTCTGGAATGTAGCAGCCAGGTGGTAAATGAGCTAGTCTCATAAACCAGGATGAAATTAGAATTCCTGGATTGTAGTGGTCACATGGTCAATCCAACAATCTACCCTCAGAACATGCTGTGTATAAAGAGCATCTATGTAAATGTGTGCCCAAACATTCTCTTAAAAAGAGTTGCCACTTGAAAGTGGGTCTCTTTCTTCTGCTTCTCTCCATCATATCTGTTTGGCAACTCCTCTGTTAAACACAAGTGTGGTGTCTGGTAACGTGTGTTTAATTTCACACACAAAACCATCAATCAGTACTTTGTTAGATGTAGGTTTGATGAACTTCTTTTTCCATTCTGTTGGCTTATGTTTTGTCTTATTGACTGTGTCCTTGCCTCCCAGAAGGATCTCTGTTTCAGGAGGTCCCATTTGTTAGTTTTTGTTCTTAAGGTCAGTGCTTAATATAACCAGTAGTTGTTATATTATGAAGTGTTCAACTTTGCAAGTGCATGGAATGGTATGTACCATTTTCTTTTCTATCAAGCTCCCTGTAGCAGGGTTTATGTTGAGGACTTTGATCCATTTGCATTTGAGATTTTTGCAAGTTGACTTTTGCATCCTCCTATATACCATCAGTCTTGCTAGAACTATTTATTGAAATACTTTTCATATTTCTGTTGTATATTTTTATCTCATTTTCCAAAGTCAGGTATTTGTTCATTAGTGTGTAGATTAAGGTTGGAGACTTTGATTTGTTTCCATTAATCCACAAGTCAATTTTTATGCCAGTACCAGGCTGTTTTTATTACTGAGGCTCTAAAGTATAGGCTGAAGAGGGGGATGATGATGCCTCCTGCAATTCTTTTATTGGGATTGGTGTGTCATTTATTTTTTGGGGGGTGTTTTCCCCTTTTCTACATGAAATTGAGTATTGTTTTTTCAAAGTCAGTAGAAAATTCTGTTGGGATTTTGATGGATATTACATCAAATCTGGAGATAGCTTTTGGTAAGATTGTCATTTTTACTATGCTGATCCTACCTATGCATGAGCATGGGGGATCTTTCATTTGCTAATATTCTCTTTAATTTCATTCTTCAGTGATTTAAAGTTTTTGTCAAACAGGTCTGCCACTTTTTGGCTATAGTTAACCCAGGATATTTAGTGCTATTTTCATCTATTACAAAGAGTGATGTTATCTTCTTTTTTAATTTTTATTATTATGAATAAAGAAGTCACACTTTCTATCCTTGTATATCCTTATTCAAGGTCCGTTTCCCTCCTACCACATCAGGTCATTCTCTCTTCTCCACATACCATCCCCTCCCATGGGCAGGCACTCTCAACGTCCTAAGGTCCCAATATTGCTTAGTTCAGCCTCCAATCCTGACAAACCCAGTTTTCTCCCTCCAACATCAAGACTGAGTCAGTCAGGTGTTCCTCTAGGGGAAGGGGGATCCAAAGGGTCAGTCCACGGTGTTTCTGATCCCAAGCTGTTCAGTGGTTGTGGTTTGCAGCTTGGGCATGCTGTGTTGTTTTTTGTTTGTGTGTTTGTTTTTTATTGTTGTTGTTGTTTTTTTTTAATTTGTTTTTTATATAGTACACTAATGAGTGAGTACATCCCTGTTTATCTTTCTGAGTTTGTGATACCCTTGCTCAGGAGGATATTCTCCAAATGCATCCATTTGCCTGCAAATTTTAGAAAATCATTTTTTCTTACTGGTGAGTAGTACTCCATTGGGTAGATGTACCAGGGTTTGTTAATCCATTCTTCAGTTGAGGGACATCTAGGTTGTTTCCAGGTTCTTCTATTACAAATAATGCTGCTATGAATATAGTTGAGCTAATGCCTTTGGAGTGTGACTGTGCATCTTTAGGGTATAACCCAGGAGTGGTATTGCTGAGTCCTTGGGGAGATTGATTCCCAGTTTTCAGAGAAACCACCATACTGTATTCCAAAGTAGCTGAATAAGCTTACACTCCAACCAACAATGGAGGAGTGTTCCCCTGTTCTGCATCCTCTCCAGCAGAGGCTGTCCTCTGTGTCTTTTATCTTAGCCAATCTAACAGGTGTTAGGTGGTATCTCAAAGTTGTTTTGATTTGCAATTCTCTGATGGCTAAAGAAGATGAGCACTTTTAAAGTGCCTTTCAGCCATTCATATTCTTCTGTGAGAATTTTCTTTTTAGATCTGAACCCCATTTTTTGATTGGTCATTCAAGGCTTTGAGCTCAAGATTATTGCGTTCTTTATATATCTTAGAGATCAATCCTCTATCACTTGTAGTGTTGGTGAAAATCTTTTCCCATTCTGTACGCTGCTTTTTTGTCTTATTTACAGTGTCCTTGGCTTTACAGAAGCTTCATAGCTTCAGGAGATCCCACTTATTGTTGGTTGATTTTAGTGTCTGTGTCACTGTTGTTATATTTAGGAAGTGGTAGCCTGTGCCAATTCATAGAAGTGTATTTCCCACTTTCTTTACCATCAAGTTTAAAGTGGCTGGGTTTATGTTGAGGTCTTTGATCCACTTGGATTTGAGTTTTGTGCAGGGTGACAGGCTTGGATCTATTTGCATTTTTCTACACACTACTATCCAGCTATGCCAACAACATTTGTTAAATATATTGTCTTTTTTCCACTGAATGTTTTGGACCTCTTTGTCAAAGATCAGTTGTTCATAGGTTTTTGGGTTAATGTCTGGATCCTCAATTCTATTCCATTGATCCACAAGTCTGCTTTTATGCCAGTACCAGGCTGTTTTTATTACTGTAGCTCTATAGTATAACTTGAAGTGAGGGATGGTGATGCCTCCTGGGGTTCTTTTGTTGAGCAAAATGGTTTTGGCAATCCTGTCTTTCCTGTTATTCCAAATGAAATTTGAGTATTGTTCTTTCCAGGTCCAAAAACTATTTCGTTGGGATTTTGATGGGCAGTGCATTGAGTCTGTAGATTGCTTTTGGTAGAATTGCCATTTTTACTGTGTTGATCCTACCAATCCAGGAACCTGGGAGAGATTTCCATTTTCTGATATCCTCTTCAATTTCTTTCTTCAGTGATTTAAAATTTTTGTCAAATAGATCTGTTACTTCTTTGGTTATAGTTACTCCAAGGTATTTAATGCTATTTGTAACTGTTATAAAGGTTGATGATTCCCTTATTTCTTTTTAAACAGCTGAGAGTCCACCACACACACCTTTAACTCCAGCAAAGTGAAAGCTGGGAGTGGTGGTTTATACCTTTTTTCCCACAATTGCAGAGACAGAACAACTTCTTCTGTTTCTGTGAGTTCAAGGTTACATACTTTTAATCTTACCCTGGGTGGGATAGGGTATATAAGGGTTTGTAGAAATGCAGGGAAATGGAAGCAACTGGGAGAAGTGACTAGGAGAAGCCACTGTCAGAAGTGACAGGCAGAACTGACCAGGATTGAGACTCTAGTAGTAGCAAGACAGCTAGGTAAGAATTGACTGTGGTGCTTACTTTCTGATATTTCAGCCTTCTCCTGATTTTTGGCTCTGAGTCTCATTCCTGCTATTACATTTGGTGCTCAACTCTAGAGCAGGAATTTCCGCCCCCCCCCCAAAAAAAAGCTTCTTACTGGCCAGAACAACATATGACTAGAGAAGTAATTATTGACTGGTTAGACTATTGAGTTAGTATCCAGGTTTTGGCAGACTGGGCCACACATGTTTCCATTTCACTTTTGTCTGTGTAAGCTTTATTCAGACAGTGGCCTCTTTCTGCTGGTGGATTGCATGTTCTTTCTCTTCTGAACCGCTCTTTGGGCTGCTATCACACTAAGTAGCTACCTTACTTCACAACTATTTAAATTGACTCTAACAACTAAATTGGTGAGTATAACAAATTTTGATTTTAAGAAAATGAGGGGAATTTGTTTAAGGCAATGGAAGATGCTTGGTCTTTTTGTGATCTTTGTCTAAATGATTTGATATTGGAACCAGTAAAGGGAATGATACATAAAGTAGATGATATTACTATCATCCTGTTTATTATGAATATTTTGGTTTGACTTTTGTTTAATCATTAAAGAAGTCAGTTAATGAGAATGCTAACAATGAAGTCTTTAAGAAGTTTATTAAAAAGGAGCTCAAAGATATTCAAACACAAACAGAGGAGTATAAAGAACAGATCTCAGCAATATCAACTAAAGCTACAGAGAAACAGTCTAAGTTTATTAGACAGCCAACACTAATATACCCAGTAATCATTAAAAGATCAAAAGATAATAGAGATATTAGAAAAGTTAATTGGGCTCAGGTAGATATGCTAGAACTAAAAAGGGTAAAAGATACAATTTTGACATATGGGATACATTCACTGTTTGTAAAACAAATGTTGAACTCCTGGTCTTGTTGCAATGGGATCTCATCTAGGGACTGGTAAGATGTGGTTACTACTGTTTTGGAACCTGGGTGACTGTTACAGATGAAAATATGGAAGAATGAGGAGAATAAAATAATAGAACAAAGATGAGGATCCAGGGGCCTAGAAGTCTCCCAAGACCAACTTCTTGGGGAAGGAGAATATTCTGATATTGAAAGGCAATCCCTATGCAATTCATGCACTCTTGATTTATGCTGCATGGCATCACTAAATGCTTGGGATCAAATAGAAGAAGTAGGAAAGATAACCAAATCATTCACAAAAATAATACAAAACCCAAAGGAAAATTTTACAGACTTTTTTGCAGAGATTATTTGTTGCAGTAAATAGGTTAGTACCGCATTCAGAAGCAAGTCAAATAATAATCAAATCTCTGGCATTTGAGAACACTAATACACACTGCAAAAAATCATAAGACCACTCAAAGCAAGGTCAGCACCATTAGGGGGTTTTATTCATGAAACAATTAATGTAGATTCTTATGAAGGTGATGATAATTGTGTAGGAGAGGTCATTTCTAAAGGTATAAAAAAGGCAAAATTTTAAATGCTATAATTGTGGAAGGGAAGGTCACATACAAAGAAATTGTAATCAAGGTTTTACCAGAAATAGTGCCTTTGTAAGGAATAATCGCAAGAAAAGACCACTACCTCCTGGAGTATGAAGGAAGTATGGAAAAGGTAGATACTGGATTAATGAATGTTGGTCAACAATGGAGAGACAAGGTAACCTTCTGCCTTCAGGAGATGCCCAAAGGGGCCTTTCAGAAGCCCTGACATCCAATACAGTGCAATCTTATCCTGCTAGAGCAGAGGATGCACCTCCCCAGAACAAATAAAAAAAATAAAAATTATTTTTTTAAAATACTACATTAAAGAATAGAAAATCTATAGAAAAAGAACAAAACTCTGGAAAAATTAAAAAAAAAATTGTAGCAAATGCCTATCAATGAATGAAGGCCAAAATTAGAAGTACAAATAAATGATGTTATTATAGAAGGTGTATTGGACACAGAGGAATGTTTCAATAATTTCACCAGAATCATGACATCCAAGTTGGCCCCTTCTGGAGGTAAATGTACAGTTTTTGGGGATTTGGTGTTTATTTCAAGTAAAAAAACTGGAAAAGGGCTTAAGGGTATAGGACCAGAAGGACAGAGAGGAATATTAAAGCCATATGTGGCTAACATTGCTATAAATTTGTGGGGATAAGATTTACTATGACAATAGTACTCACAGATTAACATTTCTCCAAGCACAGAAATAAATCACAAACTAACACATGTTTCTGGGATAAATATTAAAAAGTATTATGAGAAACAATCACAAACTATTCAAGCTGTAGGGAAACAAGGCACAACAGCTATTGATATAACAATGACACTTACAGCCCTTCCTTTAAAATGGCTCACAGATAAGCCTATATGGATTAATCAATGGCCATTAACAGAAGACAAATTGCAGGCCTTAGAGCATCTGGTGCAGGAGCAGCAACTCAGCATATAGAAGAATCAACAAGCCCTTGGAACTCTCCACTATTTGTCACTAAAAAGAAATCTGGAAAGTGGAGGATGGTGACAGATTTAAAAGTGATTCAGCCAATGAGTTCTCTACAGTCTGGAATTCCTTTACCTTCTCTTTTACCAGAAGAATGGCCCATTATAGCTATTGATTTAAAAGATTATTATTATTATTATTTCGCAAACAGCAAGAGCATTTATTTTGTCTGTACAGGCGGGCTTCCTCCCTGCCTCTGGAGCAAGGGAGTAGCAGGGATTAACAATCTCATATCTCTTTTAAAGGCTAAAACCATAAAATCACCATAGCAACTGCGGCAATACATGATTGGTCACTTTAAAGGTCATACTTTAAAGTCATAAGGTTGTTCACAATAGTCATGGGGTTGCCTTAAGATCAGCTGGTTAGAGGTTTTTACAACTGGGTGTTGGTCACCACTACTCTGCTTGTAACTTCTGGTATTTTAATCTCAGGTTTCACTATTTTGTCCTATCTGAGTTGATTACATCTATCTGGTTGGGTCACTTTGTTTCCTGGGACAGACTTTAGACTTTCAGTTCCTTGTTCTCATGGGTGATGCTCTGCTGAATACCTGAACTGAAAGTTGGGTCAAGCCCTAGAACCCAGGGTCCTTTAATCCCCCATTTTCTTTTTGCGTACTGTCTCAATCATGAGACTCTGGCATGGAAGTAGTCTATCTAGAAGATGGACATGTACCTCACCCCTGCAGGCCCAAACTGATCTGCAAGGTCTCAAAAGAGCAGCTGGTACCTGACTTGCAAAGCCAACTCTAGGCTGTAAGGACCTTTAGCCTCCATGAAAAGATTTTCTCCTATTCCAGGTTTCCTTTTAACTTAGCATTTCAACCTATTATGGCAATAACGGGCATAGTTTTTCTTTACTACTGCTTCAAGCTGTCATTGGGGCATTGTTAGGGCCCCAAAAGGTTGAAAAGCTAGTAAAGGAACTAGGCTCCAGGGCTTCTGTCAGGAGTACATAGCTGTCTGATCCAGTAGCCGAGAGACAGGAAAAAACCCACATCGTTGGAACTGGTTCACTGGCTTCCAGCCAGTTCAGAGCTCCTAGTCAAGTGGAAATCTGTTGAGATATGTTAAAACTGAGAACAAAAGTTAGTATTTAAATCTTGGGCCCAGTCTTAGTAATTTGGAAAGGTCAGGAGACCCCAAGCCAGAAGAGAAAAGTATCATCCTTAGGAACAGAGAGGTGGGAAAATCTTAGGCTGTACTTATCTGGAATCTTTTTGGCCTCTTTGAAGTGTATCCAAATTCTATGATACTCTTAAGCTCATACAAATTGCAAAAAGACATAAGAATTTTAGTTACATTATTATTCCCAATCAGGATTTATAAAATGAGCTTAAAAACTGGCTGTCACCTTGCAGAAGGATCTGATTGTCTGACTCTACCAAGCTGAAAGACTATATTTTTACAATACCCTTTAAAGAACAAGAAAAGAAATATTTGCCTTTACAATGCTCACTTTTAATAATTATCAGCCTGTAAAGAGGTATCAGTGAAAGTTCCTCCCTCTAGGAATGCTGAATAGCCTTACGCTATATCAGAATTTTGTACAAAAGCCAATAGAAAAATTCACAACAAATTCCCCAAATCCATAATATACTATTATATAAATGACATCCTATTAGCAGATTAAAACATTTATACCCTAGAAAAAATGTTTAAGGAAGTGAGTGTGGTGGAATGTCTTCTGTATGCTGTAAATAAAGGACTGTTTTGGCCTATGCACAGCACCATAGAAGTGGGTGGAGAATCAGAGGACAGACCAGTAAAAGGAGCATGAAGTTACACAGTCACCATCTGACCATCAAAGAAGGAACATGAAAAAGATTCAGGTGAGCCACGGGCTGGGCCACATGATGGGTAGATTAGTAGAAATAGGTTGATTTAAGATGAAAGAGCTAGCTAGTAATGTGCTTAAGACATGGGCCAAACAGTATGAAGTTAATATAAGCATCTGATCCATTTCTTTGTGGGACAAAAGCTGCCTCAGACCAGGTTCCAAACCTCCAGGCCCAAAAGGGCCCAGGGAAAACTTCTACAACAGATGGCATCCCAGCATGGGTTGAACAACCGCATAAAGCCTAAGAAAGTTTAAAAAGCTTAAAACGTGTTCTAGATCACTGAAACAGAGCCAAAAGCAGTTTTCTGAATTGCATATTTGAATTGATTTGTAGTACATAGCCGGTGCGGGGTTCAGGAAGGAATTTAAAAATGGGGTGTCTGCGGCACACAGCTTAATGCCATATGTTTCACAAAAGGCTTGGCATAAGTGTGATTAATTTAACATTTCCGCTTATATTGAACAGAAAGGAAACATTTAAAAATGGTTTTTCTGGTAGCATTATTTTCTGAGTCTGCTGTAGTTGACAGCTGAGTACCTCCATCATATTGAAAAGCTGCCAAAAGGGGCAGAGAAAGCAATTAAAGTGATACCTACATTTAAAAGCTCTTTGGGATAGAAAATAATTAAGAATTCTCAACAAAACAGATTTAGATTCACAAAACCTCACAACGGGGTATAATATATGTAGAATACACATAGGGTTCAGACAAAAAAAAAAGGGTAAAGAAAGCCCTTTAAGAAAGAGAAATAGAAAATAAAGGTAAAAAGGCCACATGAAGATGGCAGATAAACAAAGAGTCTGGACTATAATTATTTTGTTTTCTTTTAATTTTTTAACTTTTAATGAGCTAACAGCTGAAATATGATTGATTGCTAAGACTGCTAAGTTGGACAAACATATATATTTTAAAAATATCTTGATTTGAATCCTGTTTATAAAATCATGTTGTTTGGGAAAAGAGTTTTTGCTTTTGTCTCCACAGAAGATCATAACCTGTAGATTGGTTCTAGGAAAATGTGGCTTCATTTGCCAAGGCCACCTGAATATTCTCAGGTTCCAAGATGGCCAGTTCAGATGATTCAGCTTCATGACCCCATGAAATCAACAATGTCCTTTGACAGCAGGAAGTAGTAAAAGAAAGAAAGCTAAGTCCAATTTTCCCAAAATATTATTTATTAATGTTTGTTTTCATTATAAATGGTTAATGGTCATAGTTAATCTCTTTTAAAAAAAGGGGATGGAGAATATGATATCGGAATGATTAGAAAAGATAAGTGGATTTTGGTTTATTGATATAAACTTAAAGTCAATTTTGTTATGCTGTATGTATTTTTCTACAGTTGATTAGGTATGATGCTGATGTAACTCATTTAAAATTGTAAAGTATAATTGAGAAATGTAGATTAATAGTTATCTATGATAACCAAACTTATATTCATGTTAGTTAGGTTTTTGTAACTATAAAAAAATATATTTAATTTAGATAGAGAGTATTCAAACACTTCAAAGACATGCAGAATATGGCATTTAAATTATTTTAAGAACTTAGAATATTCTGGACAGTGAGACAGGTCTGCTCCTGGCAGCACCAATGTATTTCAGGAAAATGATGGGCTGAGGAAACTTCATGTGAAATTTAATTTGTGGCAACAGTTAGCCACTGGATAAGAAACTGTCCTGGTATTAACTGCTTGATAGTATGCTATATAAACTGGACATGCAGGTTCCACAGGAAAGTGACCTCTGAACTTTGGCAGAACAAGCCAAGATGGTCCTTCAGGTTCCTGCTTTACAGAAAAAAATTGCCAGGCATCCTTCTGGACACAAGGAGAAGCAACTGACAGACTGTGACAATTTCCTGCATCACTGAAAGGTATGCCAGAGACTTTGGGCCATAAAGGCTGAAGAAGGTGCCTCAAAGTTACAAAGGAACTTTGGGTGACTGTCCTGGCAGACAGATGTCATCTCTGTCATGTTTTAGACTTTGGAAGTTGCTTCCACTTCCTGTTTATTTGCATAATATTTTATCCTTCTGTGGTCTTTGATATGGTTGATATTGATAAATTATTAACAGGAAATGTGCTAGAGACCTCAGAGTTTCATAAAATTCATGTCAATAGTAAAGGATTGAAAAAAGATTTCTCTGTCACTTGGCATCAAGCCAAAGAAATTATAAAAAGATGCCCCACTTGTTTCTTTTATAACAAAAAGTTATGGGTACCATCAAAATTAATAAATAATCTATTTGAACCAGAAAAACTTTACAAAAATAAGAATTGATGATTCATCTAACCATACTACAATTCTTACAAGTTGTAAGAAAAGACAAATGGTTGGGGCAGGTTTTTGTTTGTTTCTTTACAGAAAGCCAGAAATACCCATCTTCAAGAAGTTAAAAGACTTTGGGCATCTAGACATACACAACAGAAGGGGGATTATCCAGAAAAATTCAGAAGCAAAAGAATATTGCATCTATTTGTACCAATATACTCTATGTGGTAAAAATCTTTTTTTTTTATCCACTATCTTTAATTGCAAGATAAGTTGAAATCCTAGTTAAATTGTAAATTAAAGCTGGCTCTGGTATTGGACTGTGGCTCTCTCATTCTCTAAACCAAAGCTTACTTGTGAAAGGAAAAGGCAATATCTCTGTATCATATTAGAAGAACCCCCTGATATGTTACACAATGACTAAAAAGAAGGGACAGTTTTAGTATCACTAATCCTATTCTGAATAATAATGTATGCATTTAGCTTTCTGTATATTGTGTTGAGTTTTAGTCTCTTATCAGTTTTCTTTAGTGATCCATGACAATGCCTAATTGTGAACTAGAATTATCCAAAATGAAGATGAGTCCCCACAATGAGGATATCACATGAAATATGACAAGGACATCAGGCTGCCAAAGATCAGATTTGGACTACAAATTGCTCAGGACATTTTCAGCATGGGTAGCTGAGACAATCCAGCTTCTCTGACTACTCTAGACAGGACCTGAGACAAGCTGTACACTTTTCTGTTATGCAGCGACTGGATAACAAATAATATGGCTACATATTTCAGGATCTGACAATCAATCACACTTTTCTTTTCAGGATCCCCTAAAGATGCCCTTGATCCCCAGACAGTGGGAACTAAATTTAAGACCACAATGCCCACATTCCCAAAAGGTGGGGTGGTTTGTTTTTGATCTTTTAATAGTTTATGAAAGATTGTCCTTGTTAGGGTAAATGATTAAAAATAGTTATTGGTTATGGTTGGAAAAAAGCTATACAAGAGAGATTAGACAGCTTTCTTGTAAAAAAAAAAAAAAGAGCACTTTACTGCTGTGGTGTAGACCACTGCCTGCCTAGAACACAGCTGGGAAAGCAGCAATGGAGAAACATTCGGGTCCCTTGGTCCTGGGCACATGCCTCAGAGGTAAGAAACTTGCCTTCAGAGGGAAACACAGTCTGCACAGAACAGGACTGGCATAATAGCAGCAAGGAAACAGTGAAGTTTCTAAAAGCATGGCTGAGAGGTCAGAGGTCAGAAAGTGACTTCCACCATCTGAACCCAGTGTCCTGATATGGCTTATTGGCTTCAGTGCAGAACACAGCCCACCCAGAACACAGTTGGTGTAATAGCAGTGGGGGAACAGCCAGGTCCCTGGTGCACAGCTGAATGGTGAGAGGATAAGAGGTGTTGACTGCAGCTTCACAAGAACACCTGACCCACTGAGTGCATAGCTGATTAAGAGCCTTCAGAGCCTTAAGATCCCTCAGACTAGCAACTTACTAGGAGCCAACCAAGAGCTAGCCAAGAGAGAATTGGGAAAACAATGGGCAGACAGCAGTGTAAGAATATATTCAACAATACAAAGGTCAAGAAGACACCACCAGAATCCAGTGGTTCTATAGCTTTAAGACCTGAACATAACAACAAAGAAGGGACAGAAGAAAACGAGTGTAAAAACAGGTTTATGAAACTAATAGAAGCTTTCAAAGATGATATAAAAAACTTCCTTAAAGAAACAGAAGAAAATATAAACAGAAAATTAGAAGAGATGAACAAAGCCCTAAAAGAAAATGAAAAAAAAAAAAAACAAGAAAAAGAAAACAAACAGGTGAAAACAATTTACCAAGAATTAAAAACTGAAACAGAAGCAATAAAGAAGGCATAAAGAGACAAAACTAGAAATAGAAAACATGAAAAAATGAAACCCGAAACTACAGATTCATGTATAACCAACAGAATTCAAGAAATGGAAAAGGGAATCTCTGGGGTGGAAGACTCAATAGTGGTAAAAATACATCAGTTAAAAAAATTACTAAAACCAAAAAAAAATCATAGCACAAAATGTCCAAGAAATTTGAGACAGCATGATAAAATCAAACCTGAGAATATTTGGAATAGAAGGAGAAGAATATCAGCTTAAAGGCACAGAAAATATATTCAACAAAATCAAAGAAGAAAACTTCCCCAACCTAAAGAAGGAAATCCCTATAAAAATACAGGAAGCCTACAGAACACCAAATAGACTAGAACCACAAAACAAGACTGTTCACCATAGAATAATCAAGCCTCTAAACCTACAGAAAAGAGAGTAAATACTAAAAGCTGCAAAGGAAAAAGGTCAAATCACCTATAAAGGGAGACTCATCAGAGTAACAGCAGACTACTCAGTGAAAACAATGAAAGCAAGAAGGTTCTGGTCAGACATTATACAGACAGTAAAAGTGTATGGATGACAAAATGGACTACTGTACCCAGCAAAACTAACAATCAACATAGATGGAGTAAACAAGATATTTCACAACTTAACCAGATTTAAACAATACCTAACCACAAACTCTGTCCTTCAGAAAGCCCTAGAGAGAAAATTCCAACCTGAGGAAACCAGAACACCCATGTAACCACAGTCAATTGATAAGCCCATAGAAGGAACTGCCCAAAAAAAAATGCAAACCACTACCAAAAATAATGGGAAATATTGATCATTGGTCATTAATATCCTGAAATATTAATGGACTGAATTCACCTATGAAAAGATACACCCTAACACAATGAATATAAAAACAGAAAAAAAAACTTTCTGCTACATACAAAAAATGTACCTAAACCTTTAAAGACAGACAGAAGCTGAGAGTAAACGGTTGAGAAAAGACTTTCCAATCAAATGGCACTAAGAAAAAAGCTGGTGTAGCCATTCTAATATCTAACAAAATGAGCTTTAAATTAAAATCAATAAAGAGAGACCAGGAAGGTTTCTACTTTTTTATCTCAGGAAAAAATATTGAAAATGAAATCTGAATCGAAAATCTATATACCCCCAACACAAGGTCACCAACATATGTAAAAAAAACACTTCTAATGCTTAAAGCCCATAGCAATAACTCCACACACTAATAGGAGGAGACTTCAATACCTCACTTTTATCCTTGGATAAGGCAGCCAGAAAGAAACTGAACAGAGAAATAAGGGATCTAGCAGAAGTTATGACCCAAATAGACTTAGTAGATATATACGGATCTCTCCACCCAAACAAAAAAGAATATACATATTTCTCAGCACCCTATGAAAGTTTCTCTAAAATTGACCACATACTAGGTCATAAAACAAATATCAACAGGTACCAAAAATGTGAATAACTCCTTGTACCTTTTCAAATAACCAGGGTCTATAGTTAGAGTTCAACAACATGAAGAATCACAGAAAGCTTACCGAGTCATGAAAACTAAACATCACTTAACTGAACCACCTCTGGGTCAAGGAAAAAAATTAAGAAAGAAATCAATGACTTCCTAGAATTCAATGAAAATGAATTCATAACATATCCAAACTTATGGGAAATAATGAAAGCAACCTTAAGTAGAAAATTCATAGCACTAGATGTCTACATGAAAAGACTAGAGAAATCCCATACAAGAGAACTATTAGCTCAGTTGAGGGCCCTAGAACAATTAGAAGCCAACTCACCTAGATGGAATAGATGGCAGTAAATAATAAAACTTAAAGCTGAAATCAACACAATTGAAACAAAAAGAACAATACAAAAAATCACTCTTGAGGGAGGGGGGACAAAACTGGATCTGTCAGGAGTGGAGACTGAAATAAGCAATATTGGGTCAGTGGGACCATGGGACTGTCTGCAGCCTGCCCAGGGAGGGGATGGGTAGTTGTGGAGAAGAAAGAATGACCTGATGTGGCGGGAGGGGGGAAGGGACCTTGAATAAGGACATACAGGGATAGAAAATGTGACTTCTTTGTTAATAATAATAATAATAATAATAATAATAATAATAATAAAAGAAAAGAAAAAGAAAAAGAAAAAAGAAAAGATTCCCCCCCCAAATCAATGAATCAAAGAATGCTTCTTTGAGAAACTTAGTAAGATAGATAAACCCTTATCCAAACTAACCAAAAAGCAGAAAGATAGTATACAAATCAACAAAATCAGAAAGGAGAAGGGGGACATAACAACAGACCCCTAGGAAATCCAGAGAATTATCAGGTCATACTTTGAAAATCTATACTCCACAAAATTCAAAATCCTGAAGAAATGGATAGCTTTCTTGGCAGGTATCATTTACCAAAATTAAATCAAGACCTGATTAAAGACATATACAGTCCAATAACATCAAAGAAATTTGAATGTATCATTAAAATTCTCCCAAATAAAATAAAGCCCAGGTACAGATGGTTTCAGTGCAGAGTTCTACCAGACATTCAAAGAAGAGCTATTACCAATACTCCTCAAACTGTACCATACAATAGAAACGGAATGAACATTGCCAAATTCATTTTATGAGGACACAATAATCCTGATACCCAAGTCACTCAAAGATGCAGCAAAGAAAGAGAATTACAAACCAATTTTTCATGAACAGTGATGCAAAAATTCTCAACAAAATTCTGGCAAACAGTATAGGCAAATATACAAAAAAATATCCAGCACAATGAAGTAGGCTTCATTCCAGAAATGCCAGGATGGTTCAACATATGGAAAAGTGTGAATGTCATACATCATATAAACAAATTGAAGGAAAAAAGACTACATGATCATTTCCTTAGATGCTGAAAAAGGCTTTGACAAAATCTAACATGTCTTTATGATAAAAGTCCTGGATAGAGCAGGAATACAGGGGAAATACCCAGATACAATAAAGACAATTTACAAAAAGCTAACAGCCAACACCAAACTAAATGGAGAAAAACTCAACGCAATCCCACTAAAATCAGGAACTAGAAGTGGGTGTCCCCTCTCCCTTTATCTATTCAACATATTTCTCAAAGTTTTAGCTAAAGCAATAAGAGAACAATGGAGTTTAAGGGGATACAAATTGGAAAGGAAGAGGTCAAAATATCTCTATTTGCAGATGACATGATGGTATTACAAAAGTGACTCACAAAATTCTACCAGGGAACTTCTCCATCTAATAAACACCTTCAGCAATGTAGCCGGATACAAGACTAACTCAAAGAAATCAGTAGCCATCCTATACAATAAAGATAAAAGGACTGAAATAGAAATAAGGGAAACATCACTTTTTATAATAGCTGCAAATAGCATTAAGTTGCTTGGTGCAAGTATAACCAAAGAAGTATCAGATATGTTTGACAAAAATTTTAAATCTCTGAAGGAGGAAACTGAAAAGGATATAAGAGTATGGAAAGATTTAACATGTTCCTGGATGGGTAGAATCAACAAAGGAAAAATGGTAATCTTACCAGAAGCATTATACAGATTGAATGCAATCCTCATCAAAATCCCTTCAAAATTTTTTATAGATCTTGAAAGAACAATACTTAATTTTATTTGGAATAACAAGAAAGCCAGGAGTGCCAAAACAAATTTACTCAACAAAAGGACCTCAGGAGTCATCACCATTTCAGACTTCAAATTATAGTAATAGAGTCACAATAACAAAAACAGCTTGGTACTGGCAGAAAAACAGAATTGTGGATCAATGGAATCGAATTGAAGACCCAGACATTAACCCACACACCTATGAATACTTGATTTTTGACAAATAGGCAAGATATATTCAATTTAAAAAAGATAGTATCTTCAACAAATGGTGTTGTCATAACTGGATGGTAGTGTGTAGAAAAATAAAAATGGATCAAAACCTAACCTTGCATCAAACTTAAACTCAATTGCATCAAAGACCTCAACGTAAACCTAGCTACACTGAACTTCATAGGAAAGAAATTGGGAAACACCCTCTAAAATATTGGCACAGGTGACCACTTCCTAAATATAATACCAGTAGAACAGACACTAAGAACATCAATCAATAAGTGAGACCTCCTGAAAATCAGAAGCTTCTGTAAAGCCAAGGACATAGTCAGTAAGACTTAACCACAGCCTACATAATGGGAACAGATTTTTACCAACCCTACAAGTGACAGAGGATTGATCTCTAAAATATATAGAGAACTCAAGAAACTAGATCCCAAAACCCTGAATGACCCAGTTATAAAAAGGGGGGGTTCAGAACTAAAAAGGGATTTCTCAGCGGAAGAATTAAAAATGGTGAAAGTAACATGAAAAAGTACTCACCATCTTTAGCCATCAGAGAAATGCAAATCAAAACAACTTTGAGATACCACCTGACACCTGTCAGAATGGCCAAAATTAAAAACACAGTTGACAGTCTATATTGGGGAGGATTTGGAGCATGGGGAACAATCCTCCATTGTTGTTGGGTGTTCAAACATGTTCAGCCACTTTGGAATGCAGTATGGCAGTTTCTCAGAAAACTGAGAATCAATCTTTCCAAGGGACCCAGCTATGCCCGTTGCTACTTTCCCAGGTGTGTTCTGGGCAGGCAATGGTCTGTGCTGCAGCAGAGGAGTGGCCAGACAGGGCCCGGTTTCAGGGGCAGAAGTCACTTTGTGACCTGTGAGCTGTGCTTTTAGAACTCCACTCTTTCCTTGCTTCTATTACGCCAGTCCATCTCTATGCAGACTGTGTTCCCTGCCAAAGCCCAGTTTCTTGCCTCAGAGGAGTGCCCCAGGACTCTGACTATATTTAAAAAGCCAATATTACAGATACCAAGCTAGATAAATATATTTAAATCAGAAAATAAAGAGTAATTGTTCAACTAAACATTCTTAGTCTTTGTCTTTACTGCTTTATATATATGAACCTTAAGTACTTACCACTGTTGTCTCCAGCCCTCCCAAATCCCTGGTTCATAGTCTCAAGAAATTTCGATGCATGTGGCTATTTATTTTATTTTGAGACCTAGTGTTATGTAGTATTGAAGAGAAAAACTCCCAATATCCTCCATAATTATGTAGTCTGCATATTTAATGCTTGAGAGACTGTTTTAAGCAAGGTAGCAGGAATCAGCCTTTACCTCCTTATTTGCATTTTAAAGACATAATTAGCAATTTTGATGTATAAATAAAGAAAGCTCTGGACATCTGCATTAAGCAAGCACTTGTAGACATATCAAGATAGCAATTAAATAGTAGGGCCTCACTGTTTAAAATTTTATTGCTATTTCTGTTGCTATTTTAACTTAGAAATTTATGTTGGTATATGTGACTGAGGATCATTTTATTCAAGATAGTTGCAACACTTAAAGTAATCTAAGGATTACATTCATGTAATCTTTGCCATGACATTACACACCTATAGTTCTATTGCCCACCAAACACTACCAGGACATACCCAGAATAACTTGAATGCCTTTTTTCTTCTTGTGACCATATCCCAGGGCCCTCCAACAATGATGAGGTCAGCATTCTGAACCTTAGGTAAGGCTACCCTTCTAATTTCCCATGCCTGCCCAAGATAACTGAAAATGCCCCTCCACTCCTTGTCTTTCTATCTTGTCAATCACCTTGGCCAATTCCAGAGCAGCATCCTAGACCACAAAGAGCAGACCAGCTTACAAAAAACATGTAGAAGCTTTCTAAACCACCAGAAGTCCAGATAGCGTCATGTACTTCTGATATTCCCCTGGAAGTATCAGAGGCCATGCATGTAGCTGGTAATTAAACCCTAGACTTAGGAAGCAACTACATTTTGGAACAAAGGCTATCTAGGCCATAAGAAATACACCATCCAAATAAGATAGAAACTCTTTACTCAATCATAAACCATTATAGCCAGAAAACTAAAGAGAAAACATGAACGAAGAAAGAAAACACATATCAAATAAAGATGAATCCTTAAACTATCATGTAGACAAATAATAACTCCAAATCAATAAGTCTATACATTACCAACAACATCCAGGCCAATGTGTCATCACCAGAGAGCCTAGCCATTAGAAAATTTCACTCCAGCAAAGAGATAAAACCAGAACTAAATCAAACTCCATAAAAATTTTAAAGATTTTATATAACAAGAATATAAAATTAAAATAAGTTAAAATAAAAAAGACAAAAAAGAGAAAACAATAATAAATCTTTAAAAAGATTCAAAGCATACAAGAGAAAAAAAGCAAATAGTTAACAGAAACAAAATTGTTCAAAACATGAAATTGGAAATGGAAACAACAAAAAACTCACAAACCTATTACGTTTTAGAAATGGAAAATGTGGGTAAACAAGCAGAAGCTAAATATTTATGAATAATTAACAATGCAAAAAATTAAAGAGAATCTCAGGCACTGAAGCCACTATAAAAAAATGGATGCCTTTAAAGGAAAGTGTTAAATCTATAAAATTTTTAACTAAAATCATCCAGGAAATATGGGAACTTGATGGAAAAACCAAAACATAAGAATAATAGCAATAAAAGTAGAAGCTGATTCCCAGATCAAAGGCCAAAAATAAATTTATTAATAAAATTATAGAAGAAAAATTTGCTAATCAAAAAAGAATATGCCTATAAAGGTATAAGAAGTTTACAGAACACCAAATATATCATGCCAGAAAAAATAATCCAAGCCTCATAATAATCAAAACACTGAACATATAAATAATAAAAATCTGAAATATTGCAATATATTAAGACATATTTATGATAATTTCACCAGTCTTTTCACAGGAGAATCTAAAGACAAAATTGCCTAAATGGATCTGATGGAGTCTTTAAGAGACCACAGATGCTAAGCCAGCAAAGTTTTTAATCACCATAGATGGAGAAAACAAGATATTTCATGACAATTAAATTTTAACAATATCTATCAACAAATCCAGCACCACAGAAGGTACTAAAAGAAAAACTATAAAGGAGATTAACTACTTTTACAAAGACACAAGCATTAAATAATTCTAATCTACCATAACCCAAAGTAGGGAAACATACATACATGTATGGCCAATCAAGCATACCACACATACACACACACACACACTTAACATTAACATATCATTTATATCTTTTAATATCAATAAACTCAATTTCCAATAAAAAGTCACTGTCAGAATCTATTGAAAAACAAGATTCATTCTTCTTCTGCATACAAAAACCAAAGCTGAACATCAAAGATAGATATTTCTTCAGAGTAAAAGGTGGGAAAAAGATTTTCCAAACAAATATTTCCAAAACCCAGCTCATATTGTTCTTGTATTATATAACAAAGCACATTTTAAACATAAATTAATCAAAAAAGATAAGAAAGCATACTTTATACTTTTCTTTAAAATCTATTATTATGCCATTTTAATTTTCAACATCTATACCCAAAACAGGCACTTTTTCTTAAAGAAAACACTACTCAAGTTTAAATCACACATTTATCTTATACATTGGCAGGAGAATTTAAAACCCCACTTCCTAATGGACAGATTATCCAGACAAAAACTAAACAGAAAAATGAGTATAACAGTGTTTATTAACCAAATGGCTCTACAAGGTATGTAAATTATATTGGATCTGATCACAAAGAATATCCTGTTTTTTAGGCACCTCAAGGAGAGTCTCATATTCTGACCACATATTTAATTACAAAACAAATTGGAACAGGTAGAATGAAATTTAGATAACAGCCATAATCCTAAGAGACCACCATTTATTATAGATGGATTTCAGCAATCACAAGAAAACAGAATCCTATAAACTTGCAGAAACTAAACAAATTTATACTGAGTTACCACTGATCTAGTAAGAAGTAACAAAGGAAATTAAAGACTTTCTACGTTCAAATGAAAATGAATGCACAGAATAGATAAATGTATGGGACACAATGAAAGCAGAGCTAAGAGAAAAGTTAAGTACCTGCATCAAGAATTTAGAGAGGTGTCACAATGGAAACATAAACATCACACCTGAAGGCTCAAAAGCAAAAAGAAGCAAATAAACACAAGAAAAGTACATGCAAAAACAACCAAACTGTGTGCTAAAATCGATAAAATAGAAACAACGAAAACTTTACAAAGAAAAAATAAAACGAAGTGATGTTTATTTGAGAAAATCAGGAATACAGACAACTCTCTGTACAAAGTAACTAAAAAGCAAGATAGAGTACATGAATTGAAAAAATCACAAATAAAACAGTGATATCATGTTGAGGAAGGTCAGAGACTCATTAGATCATACTTCAAAAACCTAGACACTACAAAATTAGAAAATCTAATAGAAATCGACAAAGTTCTTGATACTTACTTATCTTTTGCCAATCAAATAATTGGCAAAGATCAGACAAACAATTTAAATGGACCTCTGACTCCTAAGGAAATATAAATAATAAAAGCCCCTTTTATTCAAAAACAAAGACCAGCACAGCAGGCTAAGAAGTGAGAAACACCCTGCCCAGGCCAAGAAGAGACCAGTCTATGAAACCAGGGTCCTGGGACATAGCCCTTGGAATCTCATTTCTGCTTGGCTCTGCCCAAATTCTAAACCAGCAGGAAAATTCCCTGCAGTCCCAAATCCCCAGTATAACCCAGTTCTGGAAACCCTAGCTCCAAAACCTTACCTCATTACCCGACCCATGTCATCACACAGTGACCTCAGCAATGTAAGTGTCAACTGAAAGCCCACAGACCCCCAACCCATAGCAGACCAAATGGTTAGTATTACCCCACCCAGGCAAGTAGAGACCACAGTCTCTGAAACCCTGTACACAACTGGAAACATACAGGCCCCTGGCCAACAGCAGCCTAAAAGAATAAGAAACAACAAGATTAAGATACTAAAAGTGTTCATCAGTTACTACTGGATCAAAAACAGCTACCTGAGTATCTAAGTTTCTTAGCACCTACTGAATCAAAAGTAGCCACCTGAAACCCACAGTGTGTCAGTACTTGTTGGATTAAGAGGGGTCATAGTGACACAGAATATACTACCACCCAGTGGACCAAGAACCCAGACTGGACCAAGAGAGGCCTCCTGAGACACAGACACACAAAGAACAGACTGGAAAACAAACAGCTTTCTGAGATTCAGACAAATTCTGCAGTGAACTCAGGAAGCAATAGGCAGAAACTGTGCAAGAATACATATAACAACATAAAGACCAACATGGTACCACCAGAAGAATCTAGTGGTTCTAAATCATCAAGACCTGAGGATGGCAATGCAGAAGATGCAGGAAAAAACTTCCTTAAAAACAACTTTATGAAAATAATACAGGCCTTAAAAGAGGATATAAAATTCCCTTAAAGAAATTGAGAAAGATACAAACAAAGAATAGGAAGAGATTAACAAATTCCTGAAGAAAAATTAGACAAAAAAGAAAAAATTAAACAGAGGAAGGAAACATATCAAGATTTAAAAACTGAATTAAAAGAAGATACAAACTAAGACAATTCTGAAAATAGACAATCTGAAGAAACAAACCAGAACTTCTGATGCATGCATAACCAACAGAATAAAGAGACAGAAGAGAAAATTTCTGGTGTGGAGATTTAATAGTGGAAATAGATATGCCAGTGAAAGAAAACATTAAAACCAAAAAAGTCATAACACTAAATGTCTAGCATATATGGAACATCATGAAAATAACAAACATGTGAATAATTGGAATTGAAAAAGGAGAATACCATCTCAAAAACACAAAAAATATATTCAACAAATTCATAGAAGTAAACTTTCCCAACCTACAGAAGAAAATACTAATGAAGATACAAGAAGCTTTCAGAACACTAAATAGACTAGACACCACAAAATGTCTGTTCACCACATAATAATCAAGCCACCAAACATACAGAATAAAGAAAATACTAAGATCTGCAAAGTAAAATTAGCCATAAAGGCAGACACCTCAGAATAACACCAAATTATTCAATGGAAACAATGAAAGCAGAAAGGTCCTGGTCAGAAGTTATACAGATACAAAGAATCCATGGCGGTCAATGTAGACTTCTATACTCAGCCGGTGAAGGATTATCTATATTTGTTAACCTCTTAGATGAGCGAAGACCCACATACAACTTGGGCAGTTCCATTCCATATGCTACAGTTCTGGACTGCATAAAAAAGGACAGCTAGCTAAGAGAGTTTATCACTTTCTGCTTCCAGACAATGGATAAAATATGACTATGCTTCAAGTTCCTGCTGTCATGACCTCCCAACAATGACATACTGTTTGAGGGCTATTCTTAGTTGTCAACTTGACTACATCTGCAATTGACTAAAACTCAAATGAATGGGCATGCCTATGAGGGACTTTTTCTTAAATGAATAATTTGAAGTAGGAAGACCCACTTCTATTTCATCTTTGAGGTGTGAAGATCCACCTTTAATGTCGACCATATACAGTCTGCTCCCACCCAATATAAAGGACAGAGGAAGAAGCCTGCCCTCTGTTTGCTTTCTTACTCTTGCTCTCCCGAGACTATGTATATCTTCAATTGCATTATGGTGTATGCTAAAGACAAGCTGAGACATCAAGTCTAATGGACTGAATAACTACTGGATGCTTGAATCATTCATTGGTAGACAGCCATTGTAGGACTAGCTGAACCATAGCCTGTAAACTATTCTACTAATTAGTGTGTGTGTGTGAGTATGTTTTACAGATTTTTTTAACTTTTTATAGATAAAGTAAAGTCTTTTTATCCATATAATCCCTAGCTCTCTCTCCCTTCCTTCCTCCCAACCCCTCCCAGCTAGTCTTCAGCCTTCCTCCTCCCCATAGTCTGTTCCAAATAGGCAAGAAATTCCAAGATGGGTCAGCTCAACATGATACATCCACTTTAGGTAAATCCAATTTTCTTTTCCTAATATCAGGACTGGGTTAGGTATTCCTCTGATGAAAATGGGCTCTTAGGTGCCAGGCCATTCTTAGGTGCCAGAAACACAGTCTGATCCCACCTCTCATGGCTCCACATTCTGTCCATGCAAATGGACAGTTGCCTACACTTGGAGGGCCTATCTCCTTTTCCCTTTGTTTTCCCAATGGCTATTCTTTATTAAGTGAACTCCCCTGAGCTCCAGCTAGCCTCCACAGGGGAATATTCTTTGTAATCCCTATTCCCTTGCACATATAGACTCCCTTCCCCCACTCTCAGCTGGATTAAGAGTTCAGCCTAATATCTTTGCCTTCACCTCAAGCACAACCAGCAGCAACAGATACTCTCACTTAAGAGGAAATTAAATTTTCTACCTTCTTTCACTTTTTTATTTACTCTGTCTTTAATTTACCTGTCAATCAGATGTTATTACCCACATTTGTCACAGACCTTTTACTGATAATTATGTTCCATATGAATTTGCACTGCTGGTAATATTACAGATTCATCTAAGGTACTCTCCACTAATTCTCTAAAGTTTTCTCAATCTGGAAAAATTAAAAATTATGATTAAGCATTATAATTTTCTATCCTTTTCCCCAAACAGCAGCTCTACTTATTTATTATCTCAGCTAAAATTAGTGACTCAAAAAAGCATTTATTATCCTATAGTTCTGAAAGTTGAAGATTCAGTCACAAGGTGACTTGGTAAATGTCCTGTTTAAATAAAAAGTAGAGGTCTGCAAACCTCTTAATTCTTTTTTGAAGATTATAAGAAAATGTAGTTTTACATGATAACCAATGCTATTTAAACATAGAAGCTTATGTTAGAGACAAAAAGTGTTCACACTGACCTCTAGTTGAGTCTGGTTCTCAGCTTGTAGATATCCTTCACATTCTTCTTATTTGTCCTTTTGTAGCCAGGAATACTGTAAAGTATCATTTCCTCTATTTCTCATTGCTTTATCTATCAAAACATAATAAAAAATTTCTGTTTTTTATTTTTATTTTATTTCTGAAAAGTCTCAGTTTTTATCCATATATGCCCTTGTTCAAACTCCCTTTCCCCTCCCAACTCCTCCTGGTCATTCTCTCTTTTCCCACTCTGCTCATCTCCTTCCCAGAAAGTACAATAGAAACAAAGAGAAAAGTACTAGATAAAGCAGGTAGGCTGTGACAATTATAAGAAGAGCATATTGGGATGGAGAGTAAACAACGTGCAATCTTATAGTTAGTCTACTTTATACTAGGTTAAGAGTTATTCATACCCAATCTCCTAGTTTTAGGAAATATATATTCAAGAAACTGGGGCTGCATGCTTAAGAAGCAGCTTCTGAATATTAAATTGCAATTTTGAATAGATTTTTAATAAAAGCATAGTGCATGTTCTTTGGCAGCCAGACTAAGTTTAGTTACCGTTGAATCCAGAGAATTACAGGATTTAGAAAACTAAGATTCAAAAAATGAATCCAAGTAATTTTAGATTATTTTGATGATAAATTATGTACAATGTAATGGTCCAATGTTGTTTCTGATATGTGAACAAAAACTAAAGTGTAAGTTTAGAAAGAATGTAGCCAAAAGAAAATTCTAGCAACAGCAGAGGAGGAAAAACAAGAACCTTCTCAAAAATGTTCAGATTCATGACTTCAAAATTTAACTTCAAATACATCAGTGTATGAATTGCATTTACTTTAGAGTACAACAAACATAAAAGTACGAAGTGATAACTGCAGACAAAAAAGCAAAATAAAATTTTAAATACAATTTATCTTAAAAAGCACCCAAAGACCAGGGCTTCTTGTGAGATATTTGATTATCTTGTGAAAAGATATGTCATTTTTTGATGTAATAAAAATCTAAATGATCAATAACTAGGCAATGATATAGGCAGGACATATATGGATAGAGAGATTTCTCAGAAGAATGCTACATCACCAACCAGATACAGAGAAAGCATGATGGGCAATACTGTGATGAGTTAATACCTGGTACCATAGGTAAGTATAAGTGGTCTAAATTAAGTTATAAAAACTTGTGGGGCAAGCCTATGATAAGGCTGAGCTTATATCATTATTAAGAAGCCTCCATGTAATGACTGGGGAACTGGCTGGAGAGACAAAGAAAAAGTAATTACTGTGGCTTAATTGTTTTAGTGAAGAAGTCTAAAAATTCTTTTAAAGAAGAGCTAATAATGATATGCTTATAACTATTCCAAAAATATAAAAAGAAGGAAAACTATCAAATTTATTTTAAGATGCCACAGTTACTCTAACACCAAAACCACACAAAGACTGAACAAAGAAAAAAATTTCCATACCAATATCTCTCATTAACGTTAATGTACAAATATTCAATAATTAAATGTGAATTATATATATATATATTTCTTTGGTAAACAAAGAGATCTATGAGGAAGAATAAAGATAGCTTTTTAGTGACACTTAATTTAAACAGTAAAGTAAACTGCCATTCACAGTTCCTGACAAATTTTTTAGAAAATAGCTACTGTAATAAATTGTAGAAAAATATCATGTCAATGTAGAAAGTAAATATATAATAACATGTTTACCTTTTACCACTACTACTAGAACTGAGATTTTAAAAAAAGCATTTTATTTCATCTATAGATCCTGGTCTTTCAGGTTGTTTTTCACATGAATATTTTGTCTTATACTTCAACTACTATGGTGATTTTAGTTTTATATATTTGCATGGGCTTGTTGAAATAAAAATATACATACAACAATACAAAGGCCAACAAGACATCACCAGTAGAAGCAAGTAGTTCTATAGCTTCAAGACCTAAACATAACAACAAAGAGGGAATAGAAGAAAAGAACCTTAAAGACAGCTATATGGAACTAATAGAAGTCTTCAAAGAGGATACAAAAAACTTCCTAAAAGAAATAGAAGAAAATATAAACAGAAAATTGCAAGAGATGAACAAAGCCCTGAAAGAAAATAAAGAAAACCAAGAAAAAACATAGGCGAAAGAAAGTTACCAAGTATTAAAAACTGAAAATAGAAACCATAAAGATGGGCAAACCGAGACAAAAATAGAAATAGAACACCTGACAAACTGACCTGGAACCACAGATTCAAGTATAACCAACAGAATTCAAAAGATGAAAGAGAGAATCTCTGGAGTGGAAGACCCAATAGTGGTAATAGGTACATCCGTTAAAAAAAAAATGCACATTCGCACTCCAGAAGCATTAGCTCAACTATGTTCATAGCAGCGTTATTTGTAATAGCAAAAACCTGGAAACAACCTAGATGTCCCTCAACTGAATAATGGATTAACAATCTGTGGTACATCTACACAATGGAATACTACTCAGCAGAAAATATATTCAACAAAAGCATAGGAGAAACCTTCCCTAACCTAAAGAAAGAAATAACTATAAAAATAAGGAAACCTACAGAACACAAAACAGACTAAACCCATAGAAAAAGTGTCCTCACTATATAATAATTAAGCCTCTAAACCTACAGAACAAAGAAAAAAATCTTAAGAGCTGCAAAGGAACCAGGTCAGATCACCTATAATGGCAGACCCATCAGAATAATGCCTGACTATTCAATGGAAACAAAGAAAGCAAGACGGTCCTGGTTAGACATTATACAGACACTAAAAGTGCATGGATGCCAACCTAGACTACTATACCAAGCAGAACTATCAATCAACATAGATGGAGTAAGCAAGGTATTTCATGATATAACCAGATTTAAACAACACCTAACCACAAATCCCACCCTACAAAAAGCCCTAGAGGGAAAATTCCAACCTAAGGAAACCAGAAACAGTCATGTAACAACAGACATGTGATAATTCCACAAAAGAACCACCCCCTGAAAAAAAGGAAATACAAGAAACTATAATTCTCTGTATTTCCTTGGGATCTGTTTTTATGTCCCCCTTTTCATTTCTGATTTTGTTGATTTGAACACTCTCTCTCTGTTTTTTGATTAGTTTGGCTAAGGGCTTATATATCTTATTAACTTTCTCAAAGAACCAACTCTTAGATTCATTGATTCTTTGTATCATTCTTTTCATTTCAATTGTATTGATTTCAGCTCTAAGTTTGATTATTTCCTAGTACTAGTACTAGGCTGTTTTTATAACTGTGGATCTACAGAATATTTGAAGTCAGAAATGGTAATGCCTCCTTAGGTTCTTTTGTGAGTAAAATTGTTTTGGCAATCTTGGCTTTCTTATTATTCCAAATGAAATTGAGTATTGTTCTTTCAGGGTCTGTAAAAAAATTGTGTTCAGATTTTGATGGAAAGTGGGTTCAATCTGTAGATTGCTTTTGATAGAATTGGAATTTTTATTATGTTGATCCTACCTAACCAGGAACATGGGAGATCTTTTCATTTTCTGATACCCTCTTCAATTTCTTTCTTCAGTGACTTAAAATTTTTATCAAATAGATCTGTTATTTCTTTGTTTATCGTTACTCCAAGGTATTTAATGGTATTTGCAAATATTACAAAGGGTAAAGTTTCCCTTATTTCTTTTTCAGCCCTTTTATCTTTAGTGTATAGGAGGGCTACTGATTTCTTTGAGTTAATCTTGTATCCTGCTACATTGCTGAAGGTGTTTATCAGCTGTAGAAGTTCCCTGGTAGAATTTTGTAGTTCACTTATGTATATAATCATGTCATCTGCAAATAGAGATAATTTGACCTGTTCCTTTCCAATTTGTATCCCCTTAATCTCCTTTGGTTCTCTTATTACTTTAGCTAAAACCAAGGGAACTCTGTTAAATAGATAAGGGGAGAGAAAACAGCCTTGTCTACTTCCTGATTTTAGAGGGATTGCTTTGAGTATTTCTCCATTTAGTTTGATGTTGGCTGTCAGGTTTTTGTAAATCATCTTTATTATATTTAGGTATTTTCCCTGTATTCCTGCTCTCTTCAGGATTTTATCATGAAAGCATGTTAGATTTTGTTGAAGGTTTTTTCAGCTTCTAAGGAAATAATCATGTGTTTTTGTTTTCCTAAAATTTGTTTATATGATGGATGACATTTACAGTTTTCCTTATGTTGAACCATCCTTGCATTTCTGGGATGAAGCATACTTGATCATGGTGGATGTTATTTTTCACATGTTGTTGTATACAGTTTGCCAGAATTTTGTTGAGAATTTTTGCATCAATGTTCATGAGAGAAATTGGTCTGTAATTCTCTTTCTTTGTTGCATCTTTGAGTGGCTTGAGTATCATGGTTATTATGGCCTCACAAAAAGAGTTTGGCAAAGTTCCTTCGGTTTCTACTGTATGTAACAGTTTGAGGAGTATTGGTATTAGCTCTTCTTTGAATGTCTGGTAGAACTTTGCACTGAAACCATCTGCACTTGAGTTTTTCTTATTTGGAAGGCTTTTAATGACAGCTTCAATTTCCTTTGGGTTATAGGACATTTAGGTCTTTAATCTGGTCTTGATTTAATTTTAGTAAATGATGCCTGTCCAAAAAGCTGTTCATTTCTTCTAGGTTCTCTATTTCTGTGGAGTCTAGATTTTCAAAGTATGACCTGATAATTCTCTGGATTTCCTGGGGGTCTGTTGTTATCTCCCCCTTTTCGTTACTGATTTTGTTGATTAGGATACTCTCTACTTTTTGGTTAATTTGGATGAGGGTTTATCTGTCTTGTTAACTTTCTCAAAGAGCCTTTGATTCACAATTTTTTTTGTCATTTTGATTGTTTCAATTGTGCTGATTTCAGCTCTAAGTTTGATTATTTCCTACCATCTATTCTTTATAGGTGAGTTTGCTTCTGATTGATCTAGGGTCTTTAGCTGTGCTGATAGTTCTCTTGTGTGGGATTTCTCTATTCTTTTCATGTAGGCATTTAGTACTATGATTTTTCCCCTTAAGACTGCTGTCATTGTATCCCATAACTTGGGATATGTCATGGATTCATTTTCAGTGAACTGAGGAAATCTTTGATTTCTTTCTTAATTTCTTCCTTGACCTAGAGGTATTCAGTTGAGTGATGTTTAGTTTCCATGAGTTGGTAGGCATTCTGTAATTCTTGATGTGGTTGAACTCTAACTTTAGCCCCTGCTAATCTGAAATGGTACAAGGTGTTATACACATTTTTTGGTACCTGCTGATATTTGCTTCATGATCTAGTATGTGGTGAATTTTAGAGAAAGTTCCATTGGGTGCTGAGAAATACATATATTCCTTTTTGTTTGGGTGGAAGTTTCGGTAAATATCTACTAAGTCCATTTGGGTCATAACTTCTGCTAGATCCCTTATTTTGCTGTTGAGTTTTTGTCTGGTAGACCTATCCAAGCATGAAAGTGAGATGAGAAGTCTCCCACTTCCACCACAACCAAGTAGGCTTCATCCTAGAAATGCAGGGCTGGTTTAACATACAAAAAACTGTAAATATTATCCATCACATAAACAAACTAAAGGAACAAAACCACATGATCATATCCTTAGATGCTGAAAAAGCCTTTCATAAAATCCAACACTCCTTTATGATTAAAGTCCTGGAGAGATCAGGAATACAGGGAGAATACTCCAAAAGTATTTCTTGTAAAGGCGATTTACAAGAAGCCGACAGCCAGTATCAAACTTAATGGAGACAAACTCAAAGCAATCCCACTAAAATCAGGAACTAGATAAGGATTTCCTCTCTCCCCTTATCTATTCAACATAGTTCTTGAAGTTTTAGCTAAAGCAATAAGAGAACGAAAAGAGATTAAGGGAATATAAATTGGAAAAGAAGAAGTGAAGCTACCTCTATTTGCAGATGATATGATTGTATACATAAGTGACACACAAAATTCTTCCAAGGAACTGCTACAGCAGATAAACACCTTCAACAATGTAGCAGGATACAAGATTGACTCAACGAATTCAGTAGCCCTTCTATACACTAAAAATAGAAGAGTTGAAAAAGAAATAAGGGAAACATTACCCTTTATAATAGCTGCAAATAGTATTAAATACCTGGGAGTAACTGTAACCAAAGAAGTAACAGAACTATTTGACAAAAATTTTAAATCACTGTGGAAAGAAATTGAAGAGGATATCAGAAAATGGAAAGCTCTCCCATGTTCCTGGATAGGTAGGATCAACATAGTAAAAATAGAAGTTCTACCAAAGGCAATCTACAGATTCAATGCACTGCCCATCAAAATCCCAACACAATAATTCTTGGAACTTGTAAGAACAATACTCAGTTTCATTTGGAATAACAGGAAAGCCAGGATTGCCAAAACAATTTTACTCAACAAAAGAACCTCAGGAGGTATCACCATCCCTAACTTGAAGTTATATTATAGAGTTACAGTAATAAAAAACACCCTGGTACTGGCATAAAAACAGACTTGTGGATCAGTGGAATAGAATTGAGGATCCAGACATCAGCCCAAAAACCTATGAACACCTGATCTTTGACAAAGAGGCCCAAAACATTCAATGGAAAAAAGATAGTATATTTAACAAATGGTGTTGGCATAGCTGGATGGTAGTGTGTAGAAAAATGCAAATAGATCCAAGCCTGTCACCCTTCACAAAACTCAAATCCAAGTGGATCAAAGATCTCTGCATGAACCCAGCCACTTTGAACTTGATAGAAAATAAAGGGGGAAATACACTTCTACGAATTGGCACAGACAACCACTTCCTAAATATAACACCAGTGGCACAGAAACTAAGACCAACAATCAATAGGTAGGATCTCCTGAAGCTAAAAAACTTCTGTATAGCCAAGGACACTGTCAATAGGACAAAACGACAGCCTACAGAATGGGAAAAGATTTTCACCAACCCTACAAGTGATAGAGGACTGATCTCTAAGATATAGAAAGAGTTCAAGAATCTAGAGCCCAAAACCTTGAATAACCCAATCAAAAATGGGGCACAGATCTAAAAAGGGAATTCTCACCAGAGGAACTACAGATGGCTGAAAGGCACCTGAAAAGTTGCTCTTCATCTTTAGCCGTCAGAGAAATGCAAATCAAAACAACTTTGAGATACCACCTAACACCTGTTAGATTGGCTAAGATAAAAGGCACAGATGACAGCCTATATTGGAGAGGATGCGGATCAAGGGGAACACTCCTCCATTTTTTGTGGGAGTGTAAGCTTGTTCAGCCACTTTGGAATGCAATATGGCGGTTTCTCAGAAAATTAAGAATCAATCTCCCCAAGGACCCAGCAATACCACTTCTGGGTGTATAACCTAAAGATGCACAGTCACATTCCAAAGGCATTAGCTCAACTATGTTCATAGCAGCATTATTTGTAATAGCAAGAACCTGGAAACAACCTAGATGTCCCTCAACTGAAGAATGGATTAACAAACTGGTACATCTACACAATGGAAGAAAAAATGATATCCTAAAATTTGCAGGCAAATGGATGGATTTGGAGAATATCCTCCTGATCGAGGTATCACAAATGGATGGATTTGGAGAATATCCTCCTGATCGAGGTATCACAATCTCAGAAAAATAAGCAGAGGATGTACTCACTCATTAGTGGTCTCTAAACAAACAAACAAGAAAAAAAGCCAAACATGCCCAAGGTGCCAACCACAACCACTGAATAGCTTGGGATCAGAGACACCCTGGACTGACTCTTCGGATCCCACACCAACTACATAAAGACCTGACTCACTTTTGTGGGAGGGGTCACAAAACTGGATTTGCCAGGAGTGGAGACTGATCCTAGTATTACTGGGTCAGTGGGACCATAGGACTGTCTGCTCCTTGCCCAGGGTGGGGATGGGGAGTTGTGGAGAATAAAAAATGACCTGATGTGGGAGGAGGGGGAAGGGACCTTGATTAAGGATATACAGGGATGGAAAAAAAATTCAGAAGGAAAGCTGCACACAAAGTAAATATATGTGTAGCAATCTTATTTGCATTATCACCCTTGATAAGTCATGCTTATAATTTTTATCTTCTTTATAGTTATTGTTTACTTTTCAGCATTTTAAATTCATTTTACTGTTTTTCTTGATAAATACAAAATAATTAAAAAGAAAAAGAAAAACAACAAGAGCCCATGGTTTGTCTGAAGAAAAGAAATGCTGAAGAAATTCCATGTAAAAGATTACCAGCTAAAGGTGTCCAAAAGTGTCTTCTGTACTCCTCAGTAAAGGGAGATGAGCAGGGGATTTGTGCTTCTAAATGATAACTGAAAATGTTCTGGGAAGTAAGCTTACTTAGAAAAAGACAAAGTTGGAAGGTAAAAATGATGGATAACGGCAATCTATACTAGATGAGCCTAGTCTGGGTGACTATACTGGCATTTCAACATTTGTACTCAACACATCTTCAACAAATGCTTTAAAGTGCACATATCAAGGCAGTTAACCAGCTTTTCGGATACATTTCTTCAGCAGTAGCTTTTATTCTCCAAAGTTTACATTTTAGAGACAGCTATGAACTAAAAAACAGGAAAAAATTAATATGCCTATAATAGAAGTATTAGTATCTTCAGCAGATTAAATTTTATTCCCGTGGTATCTAGTTTGCCATATTTTGGGTGAAATGCAATCACATTACTTTCTCTAGTGCCACATGATAATTTCTCATAATACAATAAAATGATC
>PVIH01004856.1:115729-133449 GCA_004025045.1 Sigmodon hispidus
TTTTTTTTTTTTTTTTTTTTTTTTTTTTGTTTGTTTGTTTAGAGTCCACTAATGAGTCAGTACATCCCCTGCTTCTCTTTCTGGGTTTGAGATACTTCGCTCAGGAGGATATTCTCCAAATTCATCCATTTGCCTGCAAATTTTAGGATATCATTTTTTTTTTCTTACTGCTGAGTAGTACTCAATTTTGTAGATGTACCACAGTTTGTAAATCCATTCTTCAGTTGAGGGGCATCTAGGTTGTTTCCAGGTTCTTGCTATTACAAATAATGCTGCTATAAACATATTTGAGCTAATGCCTTTGGAGCGTGTCTGTGCATCTTTAGGGAATACACACAGAAGTGGTATTGCTGGATCCTTGGTGAGATTGATTCCCTGTTTTCAGAACCAGGTATCTTTGTAAGTCAACCATGGCTCCCTCTATCAAGATATCTATTTCCTTGTTCGCTTTCTCTGTTGCTTCTCCCATTCAACCATCTCCGTCTCTCAAGATTTGTTCCCATATTTCCTTGCACACTCCTCATTATGCTCCCAAATTACTTGGGAGATCTTCTCTACTTTCTGTTCCCAAAAGGATCCCTGGATGTTTCTCAAGTTCCCCCTGCTACCTAGCTGCTCAGGGATTGTGGACTTGTTAAGAAGCAGTCTTTGACTCTGTTCCTCTTTTGTCTGTAGAAACAGAAAGTAAATCCATCATATGCAGCTTATTGTTTATATCAAGGCTCCTGTGAGACTTCAGTAACCAGCCTTGTTGTAGCTTAAGCTGTACTCCAAAAGCCTGCCAGTTTGTATTTCAAAATCTCACACCATGCCAGGGCATGTCTGTACCATGGTTCACATGAGAGACACAACTCAGAAGCTGTTTTGGCTCTGATACTGTGCTGTAGAATTCTTTTTAATCTTTCTGCAGCTTTATGTGGGTGTATGTGACCCATGTTGGTGGGCCATTTGTAGAAAGAAGTTCTGGTTCAGACTTGCCCCAAGATCTGGACCTGCAATCCCAATTTAACATATAGAAGCCTGCATAAATCTTTTGGTTTTTGACCTATGCCTCAGACATGTTGCTAGCTAGCTCTTTCATCTTAATTCAATCCATTTCTTTAATAATACAGATACAGGCAGCCTAAGAGATCACTTTCCCAAATAGCTCTCAACCCAGGCTGACAATTAAGACTCCAATGTCATTTGATGAAATTGCTTTTACTTGTGCCTCATTCAAAGCCTACATCTGCTAATTTAAGCATCAGCCCCAACATCTTAATGAACAATGCCAGTAAAACAGGGTGAGGATCATAATCAGCCATAATGATTTCTGGCTGACAGTGAGTTCAAGTTTTGTTTCCCTGGCTCTGCTCTGCCTGGGTTGGGAGGAATAAGTCAGTATAGTCCTAACATTCACTGCAGATCTTGAAAGCTTAACAGACAACCAGAACACATCACGAATCTCAACATTTTCATCTCTGTATACAAGTTAGGTTCTTGAGCATCAACATAACAAAAACAGGAGTGAGCTCTCTCCTGCTCTCTGAGCCTAAGTAGACTCTAAGAGCACTGGTAACAGGTGAAGTGGGTTTTGAGAATTCTTTAAAAAAAATCCTCAAGAGAGATTCTAAGAGATAGTAAAGCAAGTGATTTTCCCTGAGACAAAAACTCATAGAAGAGCCTCAGGAAGAGATGACAAGATCTGTTGTAAGTATGTCTCTACTCAGAGACTACGCTGTATGTCATCTAAAAGATTATATATTTGCTCTGCACACCTTTTCATTTATGCTTCTCATTGTCTTGCATAAGAAATTTATTTCTAGTGACCTTTGCCTCAATTTTCTTCTTATGAGTGTCATTATTGAGTCTTCAAGTACATATTGTTCACAGATTGAGTACTTTCCTCTATTCTATTGTTTCCAGCTCACTTTTACCAGGGCATACATTCTCATTTAACTGATGTTTTTATCACTGTAGTTTCCATCATAACAGATAAATACTGAAACTTGTTGATACTCAATTCCTACAGAGTTATAGTCTCATATATCAAGAGGAATATGGCATGGATTTTATCTGAGAGTTCTGTCGCTTCACTGTCCTATGAAAGTATACATTCAAAAGCATGGAGTACATTCCTAGCATAACTCATATTTATAAAAACATAGAAATATAAATGACCTACTTTTCTGGATCCCAAACCTAAATATGTAAATATTTGAGAGTCTAGAATGTGGCAGATATATGTAGCTTGAACTTAGAACGAAGCTGATGAGGTTTACTGACCTGTTAACAATATAGATTACTTGGTTTCTTTCTTAGAAAGTCACTATCTCAGCACTTATGATGTATTCATTTGTGGTCATGTCATCACTTTATCTCAGTGTATTGATGCTCACTAAATTCAAATGTACTGATGCTGTATGACAAAGGTTACCACTAGAGATAATTATTTTCTCCCTTCTATGCCTTGTTTTGTATATAGTGTTTCATTTTCTGCATAGGATTGACCAGAAATCACTGTGCTGTGTCAGATTTCTGTGATTAAAATTTTTTTAAAAAGTTCAATACTTTAAAGTATTGAACAAGTGATGTGCATCAACCATTATATCTTATGCATAAACTCAACATTGCTCTAATTATTTTGCTTTGGTCATCTGCACTGGAAAAGGAGAATCTCACTCCCTTCACCCTAGAGTCTCAGTTGTTTACCTGTGGAAATTTAAAAAAATAGATGTGTCTTATAGTATTATGTTTATTTTTCCTTTTGGTGAAAAGTTTTTCCCTGATATATTATATTCTGATAATGTTCTTCTTTCTTTACTATTCACAGTTCTTCTACACCTTTCCTTCAATCTGAATTCCACTCTTTCTGTTTTTTTTTAAATGTTTTATTATGAATAAAGGCACATTTTCAATCCTTTTATATCCTTATTCAAGATCCCTTCCCCCTCCCACCACATCAGTTCTCTCTCTCTTCTCAACATCTCCCCATCTCCTCCCCAGCATGGGCAGGAGGTCCCAAGGTCTCAATATTGCTCAGTTCAGCCTCCACTCCTGGCAGATCCAGTTTTCTCTTCCCAACATCAAGACTGAGTTAGGTGTTCCTCTAGGGGGAGTGGGATCCAAGGTGCCACTCCCAGGTGTTTCAGATACAAAGCTGTTCAGGGGTTGTGGTTTGCAGCTTGGGCATGCTTTGCTTTTTTTGTTTGTTTGTTTGTTTGTTTAGAGTCCACTAATGAGTGAGTACATCCCCTGCTTATCTTTCTGGGTTTGTGATGCCTAGCTCAGGAGGATATTCTCCAAATCCATCCATTTGCCTGCAAATTTTAGGATATCATTTTTTCTTCTTGCTGAGTAGTACTTCATTGTGTAGATGTACCACAGTTTGTTAATCCATTCTTCAGTTGAGGGGCATCTAGGTAGTTTCCAAGTTCTTGCTATTACAAATAACACTGCTATGAACATAGTTGAGCTAATGCCATTGGAGTGCGAATGTGCATCTTTAGGGTATACACCCAGAAGTGGTACTGCTGGTTTCTTGGGGAGATAGATACTCAGTTTTCTGAGAAACCACCATACTGCATTCCAGAGTGGCTGAACAAGCTAATACTCCCTCCAACAATGGAGGAGTGTTCCTCTTGCTCTGTACCCTCTCCAGCATAGGCTGTCCTCTGTGTCTTTTATCTTAGCCAATCTGGCAGGTGTCAGGTGGTATCTCAAAGTTGTTTTGATTTGCGTTTCTCTGATGGCTAAAGATGAAGAGCACTTTTTCAGGTGCCTTTCAGCCATTTGTAATTCTTCTGCTGAGAGTTCCCTTTTTAGTTCTTAACCCCATTTTCTGATTGGGTTATTTAAAGTTTTGGATGTAGGTTTTTGAGTTCTCTATATATTTCAGAGATCAATCCTCTATCATTTGTAAGGTTGGTGGAAACCTTTTACCATTTTGCAAGCTATCATTTTGTCATGTTGACAGTGTCCTTGGTTTTACAGGAACTTCTCAGTTTCAGGAGAAGCTTACCCTAACCCTAACCCTAACCTTAATAACCCTAACCCTAAACATAACCCTAACCATAACCCTAAGAATCCTAAATATAATTAAGGCGATTTACAAGAAGCCGACAGCCAGTATCAAACTTAATGGAGAAAAACTCAAAGAAATCCTACTAAAGTCAGGAACTAGACAAAGATGTCCTCTCTCCCCTTATCTATTCAATATAGTTCTTGAAGTTTTAGCTAAAGCAATAAGGGAAGGAAAAGAGATTAAGGGCATACAAATTGGAAAAGAAGAAGTGAAGCTATCTCTATTTGCAGATGATATGATTGTATATATAAGTGACCCACAAAATTCTTCCAAAGAACTACTACACCTGATAAACACCTTCAGCAATGTAGCAGGATACAAGATAAATTCAAAGAAATCAGTAGCCCTTCTATACGCTAAAGATAGAAGAGCTGAAAAAGAAATAAGGGAAACATTACCCTTCATATTAGCTGCAAATAGTACTAAATACCTTGGAGTAACTAAAACCAAAGAAGTAACAGACCTATTTGACAAAAATTTTAAATCATTGAAGAAAGAAATTGAAGAGGATATCAGAAAATGGAAAGCTCTCCCATGTTCCTGGATTGGTAGGATCAACATAGTAAAAATGGCAATCCTACCAAAGGCAATCTACAGATTCAATGCACTGCCTATCAAAATCCCAACACAGTATTTTTTGGACCTTGAAAGAACAATACACAATTTCATTTGGAATAACAGAAAGCCGGGATTGCCAAAACAATTTTACTCAACAAAAGAACCTCAGGAGGTATCACCATCCCTGATTTCAAGCTATACTATAGAGCTACAGTAATAAAAACAGCCTGGTACTGGCATAAAAACAGACTTGTGAATCAATGGAATAGAATTGAGGATCCAGACATTAACCCAAAAACCTATGAACACCTCATTTTTGACAAAGAGGCCCAAAATATTCAATAGAAAAAAGATAGTATATTTAACAAATGGTGTTGGCATAACTGGAAGGAAGTGTGTAGAAAAATGCAAATAGATCCGAGCCTGTCACCCTGCACAAAACTCAAATCCAAGTGGATCAAAGACCTCAACTTAACCCCAACCACTTTGAACTTGATAGAAAAGAAAGTGGGAAATACACTTCTACAAATTGGCATGGACCACCACTTCCTAAATACAACACCAGTGGCACAGGTACTAAGACAAACAATCAATAAGTGGGATCTCCTGAAGCTGGGTAGCTTCTGCAAAGCCAAGGACACTGTCAATAAAACAGAATGCCAGCCTACAGAATGGGAAAAGATTATCACCAACCCTACAAGTGATAGAGGACTGATCTCTAAGGTATATAAAGAGCTCAAGAATTTAGATCCCAAAACCTTGAATAACCCTATCAAAAAATGGGGTTCAGATCTAAAAAGGGAATTCTCAGTAGAGGAACTATGAATGGCTGAAAGGCACCTGAAAAAGTGCTCTTCATCTTTAGCCATCAGAGAAATGCAAATCAAAACAACTTTGAGATACCACCTAACACCTGTTAGATTGGCTACGATAAAAGGCACAGATGACAGCCTATGCTGGAGAGGATGCGGAGCAAGGGGAACACTCCTCCATTGTTGGTGGGATTGTAAGCTTGTTCAGCCACTTTGGAATACAATATGGAGGTTTCTCAGAAAATTGAGAATCAATCTCCCCAGGGACCCTGCAATACCACTTCTGGGTGTATACCCTAAAGAGGCACATTCACATTCCAAAGGTATTAGCTCAACTATGTTCATAGCAGCATTATTTGTAATAGCAAGAACCTGGAAACAACCTAGATGTCCCTCAACTGAAGAATGGATTAACAAACTGGTACATCTACACAATGGAATACTACTCTGCAGTAAGAAAAAATGATATCCTAAAATTCACAGGCAAATGGATGGATTTGGAGAATATCCTCCTGAGCGAAGTATCACAAACTCAGAGAGATAAGCAGGGGATGTACTCACTCACTAGTGGTCTCTAAACAAACAAACAAGAAAAAAAAGCCAAACATGCCCAAGCGGTAAACCACAACCACTAAACAGCTTGGGATCGGAAACACTCTGGACTGACCCTTCAAACCCCAGTCCAACTATAGGAACACCTGACTCACTCTTGAGGGAGGGGGGACAGAACTGGATTTGGCCAGGAGTGGAGACTGATCCAAGCATTATTGGGTCAGTGGGACCATAGGACTGTCTGCTCCCTGCCCAGGGAGGGGATGGGGAATTGCAGAGAAGAAAAATGACCAGCTGTGATGGGAGGGGGAAGAGACCTTGAATAAGGATATACAGGGATGGAAAAAAAATTCAGAGGGAAAGCTGAACACAAAGAAAATATATGTGTAGCAATCTTATTTGTATTTCCACCCTTGATAAGCCATGCTTATGATTCTTATCCTTTGTATAGTTATTTTTAACTCTTCCGCATTTTAAATTCTTTTTACTGTTTTTTTTGATAAATACAAAATAAAGAAGGAACAAAAAAAGAAAGAAACCAAACCCTTACCCTAACCCTAAGAACTTTAACCTTAACCCTAAGAATCCTAAACCTAATCCTAACACTAACCGTAACAACCCTAACCCTAACCCTAACAACCCTTACCCTAACCTTAACCTTAACCCTAAGGACCCTTAGCCTTATCTTAAACCTAACCCTAACAATCCTAACCCAAACCCTAGCCCTAAGAACCCTAAACCTATCCATAAACTTAACCATAACCATAACACTATACCTAACAACCCTAACCGTAACAACCCTAACCCTAACCCTAAAACTAACACTAACCCTTACAACCCTAACACTAACCCTAACCCTCACAACGCAATCATACCAGTAAACATAACCTTAACCCTAACACTAAACCTAACAACCATAACCCTAACCATAACCATAACCCTAAGCCTAACCCTAAAAACCCTAACCCTAACCCTAAGATCCCTTACCCTTACCGTAAACCTAACCCTGTGCCAATTCATAGAAATGTTTTCCCCACTTTTTTTTCTATCAAGTTCAGAGTGGCTGGGTTTTTATTGAGGTCTTTGATCCACTTGGATTTGAGTTCTGTTCAGGTTGACAGGCTTGGATCTATTTTCATTTTTGTACACACTACCATCCAGCTATGCTAACACCATTAGTTAAAGATGCTATCTTTTTTCCATTGAATATTTTGGGCCTCTTTGTGGAAGATCAGGTATTCATAGATTTTTGGCTAAGTGCCCATATCCTCAATTTGATTCCATTGATCCACAAGCCTGTTTTTATGCCAGTACTAGGCTGTCTTTATTGCTCTATAGTATAACTTGAAGTCTGGGATTGTGATGCCTCCTGAGGTTCTTTTGTTGAGCAAAATTTTTTTTGGCAATCCTAGCTTTGCTGTTATTCCTAATGAAATTAAGTATTTATTTTTCAAGGTCTGTAAAATATTGTGATGGGATTTTGATAGGCAGTGCATTGAATCTGTAGATCGCATTTTGTAGAATTGCCATTTTTACTATGTTGATCCTACCTATCCAGGAACATGGGAGAGCTTTCCATTTTTTGATATCCACTTCAACTTCTTTTTTCAGTGATTTAAAATTTTTGTCAAATAGATCTGTTATTTCTTTGGTTATAGATACTCCAAGGTATTTAATACTATTTGTAGCTATTATAAAAGGTGATATTTCCTTTATTTGTTTTTCAGTCCTTTTATCGTTGGTGTATAGGAGGGCTACTGATTTCTTTGAGTTAATCTTGTATCCTGTTACATTGATGAAGGTGTTTATCAGCTGTAGAAGTTGTCTGGTATAATTTTGTATATCACTTATGTATACAATCATATCATCTGCAAATAGAGATAGTTGTACTTCTTCTTTTCCTAATTGTATACCCTTAAAGTCCTTTTGCTCTCTTATTGCTTTAACTAAAATTTCGAGAACTATATTGAATAGATAAGAGGAGAGAAGACATCCTTGTCTAGTTCCTGATTTTAGTGGGATTGCTTTGAGTTTTTCTCCATTAAGTTTGATGTTGGCTGTCAGTTTCTTGTAAATCGCTTTTATTATATTGAGATATTTTTCCTGTATTCCTGATCCCTCCAGAGCTTTTATCATAAAGGAGTGTTGGATTTTGTCAAAGGCTTTTTCAGCATCTAAGGATATGGTCATGTGGTTTTTTTTTCCTTTTGTTTGTTTATATGATGGATGACATTTACAGTTTTTTGTAAGTTGAACCATCCCTGCATTTCTGGGATGAAGCCCTCTTGGTTACGGTGGATGATATTTTTTATATATTGTTTTATATGGTTTGCCAAAATTTTGTTAAGTATTTTCGTATCAATATTTATGAGGGAAATCAGTCTGTAATTCTCCTTCTTTGTTGTGTCTTTGAGTGGCTTGGGTATTAGGGTAATTGTGGCCTCATAAATAAATTTGCCAATATTCCTTCAGTTTCTACTGTGTGAAATAGTTTGAGGAGTAATGATAGTAATTCTTCTTTGAATGTCTTGTAGAATTCGGCACTGAAACCATCTATACTTGGGCTTCTATTTTTGGGGAGGCTTTTCATGACAACTTCAATTTCCTTAAGTGTTATAGGCCTGTTTAGGTAATTAATCTGTTATTCATTGAATTTTGGTAAATTCTACCTGTCCAAAAAGCTGTCCTTTAATTCTATGTTTTCCATTTTGTGGAATATAGATTTTCAAAGTATAAGCTGATAATTCCCTGCATTTTCTGGGTGTCTGTTGTTATGTCCCCCTTTTTGTTTCTGATTTTGTTGATTTGGATACTCTTTCTCTGCTCTTTGATTAGTTTGGATAAGCACTTATTTATCTTGTTGACTTCCTCAAAGAACCAACTCTTAGATTCATTGATTGTTTGTATTCTTCTTTTTGTTTCAATTGTATTGATTTCAGCTCTATGTCTGATTATTTCTTCCTGTCTATTCCTTCTAGGTGAGATTCCTTCTAATTGTTCTAAGTCTTTCAGCTGTGCTGCTCTTTCTCTTGTGTGGGATTTCTCCAGGTTTTTCATATAGACATCTAGTGCTATGAATTTTTGCTCCTAAGACTGCTTTCATTGTGTCCCACAAGTTGCATTCATTATGGATTCTTTTTCACTAATTTCTAGGAAGACTTGATATCTTTCTTAATTTCTTCCTTGACCCAGAGGTGGTTCAGCTGAGTGATGCATAGATTTCATAGTTTGGTAGGCTTTCTGTGATTTTTTTATGTTGTTGAACTCTAACTTTAGCCCCTGGTGGTCTTATATGTTAAAGGGGATTATTTTCATTTTTTTGTATCTGTTGATATTTGCTTTATTACCAATTATGTGGTCAATTTTGGAGAAAGTTCCATGAGGAGCTGAGAAATATGTATATTCTTTTACCTTTGGGAGGAAGCTTCTGTAGATATTTATTAAATCCATTTGTATCATAACCTCTTTTAGACTCCTTATTTCTCTGTTGAGTCTCTGTCTAGTTGGCCTATTTAGGGTTGAAAGTGGGGTATTGAAGTCTCCCACTATTAGGGTGTAAGAATTGATGTGGAATGCGAGCTTTAGCAGTGTTTCTTTTACATATGTAGGTGCCCTTATATTAGGGGCATAA
Organism: Sigmodon hispidus; assembly: GCA_004025045.1. Taxonomy (NCBI): domain Eukaryota; kingdom Metazoa; phylum Chordata; class Mammalia; order Rodentia; family Cricetidae; genus Sigmodon; species Sigmodon hispidus. The sequence continues at coordinate 125,346 of PVIH01004856.1, forward strand.
ATATTTAGGATTTAAATCTCCTCTTGACCAATTTTTCCTGTGATGAATAAGTAATGACCAACTTGGTCTCTTTTAATTGCTTTTAGCTTAAAGTCTACTTTGTTAGATATTAGGATGGCAACCCTATCTTGTTTCTTAGCACCATTTGATTGGATAATCTTTTCCCAACCCTTTATCTGAGCCTGTGTCTGTCTTTGTGGTTAAGGGTGTTTCTTCTAGGCAACAGAAGCATGGCTTCTGTTTTTGTATTCATCCTGTTAGTATGTGTCTTTTTATAGGTGAGTAGATTCCATTGATATTAAGGGATATTAGTGACCACTGATTGATAGTTCCTGCAATTTTTTGGTAGTTTGTATGTATTTCCTTTCTCTGTGTTATTCTTCTATGGGATTTTATTGATTGTTTGTGGTTTCATGCATGTATCTGGGATCCTTAGGTTCAAGTTTGTCCTCTGATGCCTACTGGAGGACTGGATTGGTAGATAGGTATTATTTCAGTCTGACTTTGTCATGAAATATCTTGTTTACTCCATCTATGGTAATTGATAATTTTGCTGGATATAGAATTATAGGTTTGCAGCCATGCTCTTTTAGCATTTGTATAACTTTTTTCTTAGCCAATCTGACAGAATTTCAATACAGTTCTTCTCAGATCATGATAGAAAACTTTCAGCTTTATATATAAATATAAAAGTTCCAGGATATTTAATACAATGCTGAATAATAAAATAATCTTCTGGAAGTACACTATTTCCCATTTAAGTTGTAATAAAAAGACATAATAATTAAAAGCAACATGGTATTGGCACATAACATAGATGTTGATAAATGGAATTGAACTGACAACCCAGACATAAATTCACATACCTATGGACAACCTGATTTGGGTAAATCAAGAGTGTACACTGGATGGTAGAATTTTCAACAAATGATGCTAGTCTAATTGGATATTTTAAGTAGAATAGTGAAAATAGATCCATGCCCATCACATTGTACATAACTGAATTTCAAATAAATCAAATATCTCAATATAAAACTAGATACACTGAACCTGATAGAAAGGAAAGTAGAGAATAGCACAAGTTTCTGAAATTAACAGTTAGCTCATGATGTAAGGCCAACAGATCATTAATGATACATTATGAAACTGAGAAAGTCTGTAAAGCAAAGGAAGGTTTCATTTATACAAAATAGCAGCCTACATAATAGAAAAGGGTTTTTACAAAGTACATATTAGATCAAGAGATTAAACCTAAAATATTCAGGGAATTCCAAAAATAGATATGAAGAAAACTAATAACTCAATTTAAATAAGAGGTACAGATCTAAAGAAAATTCTCAAAAAGGAGAATGAAATAACCAAGAAATATTTAACATCCTTGGCAATTAGATAAATGCAAATAAATGCAAATTAGTTTGAGGTTTTTTATAATATACATCTGAAAAAATGTAATAAGAGACAGATAAGGAAGAAAGAATGCAAGCCTGAGAGGAAAGGAAAGACAACAACAAAATCATTTTCTCAAACTCAACATTATCATAGCTTGTACAAACTCACAGAGACTGAATTAACATACAAAGGATATGCACAGATCTAAGTCCTGTGCACATATAACATGACTTTCAATTTAGTGCTTTTATTGAATTATTGTATGTGTGAATGAGTTGGTGTCTGATTCTTGTGCCTTAAGATCTTTCTCTTCTAATTTTTTTTGTTCAATATCAATATGTCAATTTTGTTTTGTTTTACATGATTATAATCACCTATAATCTATTTTTTTCATGGCATTTTCTTTATTTAGGTTAAGATTTTTTGTCATTGTATGTAATTTATTTATTTATTTTTAATAAAGTCTCATTTTTTTATCCATGTGTCCACTTGTTCAAACTCCCTCCTCCCACACATCCCAGTCATTCTCTCTTCTCCCCATCTTCTTATCTCCTCGACAGCAAGGGCAGGAGGTCCCAAGGTCCTAAAGTGGTTAAGATCAGCATCCACTCCAGGCAAATCCACTATCCTCATTCCAACATCAAGACTGGATCAGGTATTGTTCTGGAGGGTATGGACTCCAAGGTGCTTCAGATCCCAAGCTGCTCAGTAGTTGTGGTTTGCAGCTTGGGTGTGCTTTGTTTTTTTTTTTTTAAAGTTCACTAATGAGTAAGTACATCCCATACTTATCTTTTTGGCTTTGTGACACCTTGCTCAGGATGATATTCTTCAAATTCATCCATTTGCCTGCAAATTTTAGGATATCATTTTTTTAGCCTTTCTTTTTAAAATTTTTCTTTATTTTTGAACTGTATTCCACTGGGTAGATGTACCACAGTTTGTTAACCTGTTCTTCAGTTGAGGGTCATCTAAGTTGTTTCCATGATCTTGCCATTACAAATAATGCTGATACAAACATAATTGAGCTAATGCTTTTGAAGTGCGAATGTGCATCCTTTGGGTATATGCACAGTAGTGGTATTTCTGGATTCTTGGGGAGATTCATTTCCAATTTTCTGAAACTGCCATACTACATTCCAGAATGTTTGAACAAGCTTACACTACCACCAACAATGAAGGAATGCTCCCCTTGCTCAGTAACCTCTCCAGCATAGGCTGTCTGTCATCTGTGTCATTTATCTTAGCCATTCTGACAGGTGAAATTTTGTATCTCAAAGTTGATTTGTTCTGTATTTATCTGATGCATAAAAATGTCAATACTTTTTCAAATGCCTTTCAACCAATTGTAATTCTTCTGCTGAGAATTCCCTTTTTAGTTCTGAACCTCATTTTTTGACTGGGTCATTCAAGATTTTGGCTCTAGTTTCTTGAGTTGACAATACACTTTAAAGGTCAGTCCTCTGTCACTTGTAGGGTTGGTGAAAATCTTTTCTAATTCTGTAGGTTGTTATTTTGTCTTTTTGACTGTGTCCTTGGCTTTACAGAAGTTTCTAAGTTTCAGGAGGTCCCAATTATTGATTATTGTTCTTAGTGTCTATGCTAATGGTATTATATTAAAGAAGTAGTAACGTGTGCCTATGCACTAGAGGGTATCTCCCACTTTCTTTTTGATCAATTGAGGTGTGCCTGGTTTTATGTTGAGGTCTTTGCAACACTTAGATATGAATTTTGTGCAGAGTGATATAGATTTGACCCCCTCCAAAAAAAGTCTGTTCACCACATAGTAATCAAGCCACAAAGAATACAGAACAAAAACAATTAAGAGTTGCGAAACAAAAGGGCCCACTTACCTATAAATACAGACCCATCAGAATAACACCTGACTATTTAATGGAAACAATGATATCAAGAGGGTCTTGTTCAGAACACACTAAAAGAATATATCTGCCAACCTAGATTACTATATCCAGCAAAACTAGTAGTCACCATAGATGGAGTAAACAAGATACTTTATGACAAAATCAGACTTAAGTAATACCTATCCACAAATCCGTCTCTTTAGAAAGCATTAATGGAAAAATTCCAATGTGAGGATCTCAGATTCATCCATGGAACAACAAACAATCAATAATCCCGTCGAAGAAAAGCTCAAAGAAAGTAAGTACATACAAGGTACCAACAAAAATTTCAGAAATAGACAATCAGTGGTTACTAATATCCCTTAATATCAATGGACTCATTTAACCTGTAAAAGGTTAAATTTCAGAAATAGACAGTCAGTGGTTACTAATATCCCTTAATATCAAAGGACTCATTTAACCTGTGATTTTGTATCACAATGGATACAAAAACAGAAGCCATCCTTTTGCTGCATACAAGAAATACATCTCAACATTAAAGACAGAGACAGGGTTGGGAAAAGATTTTTCAATTAAATGGCACTAAGAAACAAGCAGAGTGGGAAAGATATTTAAGGCAGGAGGAGAGAGAGAGAGAGATTCATTCATTCTGCAGAAATGGCCAGCCAGGCTGAGGATCCTTGAAGATAGCATTTACTGTTTTGCCTGAGAAGTTGGCTGGGTGTGAATTGACTGTGGTCAGTTTGCTCCTTTTGATATTTCAGCTTTTTCCCCAATATCTGGCTCTGGGTTTTTATTTAGATGCTAACTAGAGTTCATGCAGTTGCTTGATGTCTCAGCTTGTTTTCAGTATATGCTGGAATTCTGAAGGCTCCAAGGTCAGTTAATAAATTGAGTTGTTATGAAGGTGAGAGCAAACAAGCAAAGAATAAAACTTCCTTCTCCTATGTCCTTAAATAGGTTTTTAATCAGAAGTCCAAGAGGTGATGCTTTCCACCTCAAAATTGTGAATTAAAATTTTATCTACCCAGTGTAATAATCTTGATTAAAATTTTATTTTCCTACTTCAGATTAATCAAAATATAATGTATACAATGGTAGTCTGTTTAAACAAAATAATTCTTTGGGAAAAAAAAATTCTCTGCCACCACAGAACCAGGAATTCTATTGTGCCCTCGTAATTACACTAAGAAATGGAATGTTAGAGATTTAGTAGACTCACCTGATTTCCAAAGATGAAACACCTACAATTCGGATGAGGCCATTAAGGGCAAGAGGTCAGTTAATAAATCAGAATAGTACAGTGTAATGGAAAAAGAGTAAGAAATCAGGACCTTCCCTTTTAAGGATACTAAGAGGGGGAACAGACCCATATAATAAGGTTAAGAAATTGTAGTATCCTGTCTGGTTCCCAGAAGTCCTTTTTCCAAGGTCAGGCATTTGGATAAGGCTCTCCTTTCCCTTGGGGGTTTGAGGAAAGTTCCTGTTTGATAAAGTAATTATTCTTCTTATGTGTAGCAAAAGGAACTTGTGGCCCTTTATTTGTGGGAAATCAGAAGCTACCCAAGTGAACTCTGATGATGTCAAGGAATCGGAGCCAGAGCCAGGCAGGGTGTCATCAACTGGAAAGAGCCCAGGAGGAGGAGAAAGCACAGACCTTTTTTGGACCTGTAGTATGGTTAGGAAAGACTGCTGAGTGGGACTCTCCTGCATGCTGCTCCCTTCTTTTCCCCTTTGAATTTCCTATCTACTGTAAGTGTTTTTGGAATAATAAATATTACCAGATTATATACAAAAAATTGACTAAATATTTACTTTTTATTGGTTAGACATAGAAGGAATATATTTGAAAGTTAAAAACAATCCACAATATATGTGTAATCTCCAATACTAGTAACAGAATAATGTTGACATTGAATATTACAAAAATATCATATTACAATAACAACAGGAATACCAACAATAAAATATATATTGCAATCTGGAATGTTTTTGATTTTGAATGTCTCTTTAGTACAGTATCCTTACATCAGGTCAGAAAATTTAATGGATTAAGTTATTATATGTAGCAATACTTTAGTGGTAATAGTTAGTATTTGATTAATTAACTTCATATAATTTTTCACAAATAGATCATTTTACAATACATGTTTTATGACTATAATGTCCATATATGAATAGAATATTTCTAAACTTATAACAAATACAGATCTTCCTCATGAGATTTCCCTAGTATTGACTAAGTTTTAAAAATTTACTGAAGGTTTTGAAAATGTATAAGAACCTGATTTCTATAGGAAGACTGGTACAGAGAATTACAGTGTAATATTCTAAGAACATTTAAAAATCTTGTCCATTATATAAATTATCAGATGCTTTCTAATACTTGACCACCTGGTAATGATTGCAGACATTCTTTGTATTTGAAAGGTGCCATAAGTATGTATTCTGTGAAGACAATAAGGAACTGAGAATTGGGTAATAGTCTTGTCCTATTCTGTATATTTGTAAAGTTTATAACCAGGATGGATTTTGTGGTTGTCTTAATGATTTTATTTATGGACAAATGACTGGCACGTTTCTTGACATATGTAAGATTTGTCACTGGTATGGATTCTATATTGAGGATGAACATGTTGAACTTGAGAAAAGAAATATTTAGATGCTTAACATTTCTAAAAGTTTATTCATTGTGAATTCTCTGGTGAGTTTGAAGTACTGAATTATAGAGAAAGGACTTGTCACATTCCTTACATTTGTAAGGTTTATCACCAGTATGGATTCTGTTGTGAACTTGAAGAGTTGAGAACCTTGTAAAGGACTTGTTACATTCTTTATATCTGTAAAGTTTATCACCAGTATGAATTCTGTAGTGAGCTTGAAGAGCTGATTTGTGGGTAAAGGATTTGCCACATTCCTCACATCTGTAAGGTTTATCACCAGTATGAATCCTGTAGTGAACATGAAGATATGAGTTGTAGGTAAAGGATTTGCCACATTCTTTACATCTGTAAGGTTTATAACCAGTATGGATTCTGTTGTGAACTTGAAGACTTGAGTTGTGGGTAAATGATTTGTCACATTCTTTACATCTGTAAGGTTTGTCACTACTATGCCTTCTAAAGTGCCTTTGAAGATCTGAAGACTGGGTAAAGGACTTGTCACAATCTTTGCATTTGTAAGGTTTATCACCAGTATGGATACTGTAGTGTCTTTGAAGAGATGATTGGTTTGTAAAGGATTTGCCACATTCTTCACATCTGTAAGGTTTATCTCCAGTATGGATTCTGTTGTGAACTTGAAGAGTTGAGAACCTTGTAAAGGACTTGTTACATTCTTTACATCTGTAAGGTTTATCACCAGTATGAATTCTGTAGCGAGCTTGAAGAGCTGATTTGTGGGTAAAGGATTTGCCACATTCTTCACATCTGTAAGGTTTATCACCAGTATGAATAGTATGAATCCTGTAGTGAACATGAAGATATGAGTTGTAGGTAAAGGATTTGCCACATTTTTTACATCTGTAAAGTTTATCACCAGTATGGATTCTGTTGTGAACTTGAAGACTTGAGTTGTAGGTAAATTATTTGCCACATTCCTTACATCTGTAAGGTTTGTCACCACTATGCATTCTAAAGTGCCTTTGAAGATCTGAAGACTGGGTAAAGGACTTGTCACAATCTTTGCATTTGTAAGGTTTATCACCAGTATGGATACTGTAGTTTCTTTGAAGAGATGATTGGTTTGTAAAGGATTTGCCACATTCTTCACATCTATAAGGTTTATCTCCAGTATGGATTCTGTTGTGAACTTGAAGAGTTGAGAACCTGGTAAAGGACTTGCCACATTCCTCACATGTTTAAGGTTTGTCACCAGTATGGACTCTGCTGTGCCTTTGAAGATTTGAAGACTGGGTAAAGGACTTTTCACATTCTTTACATCTGTAAGGCTTATCACCAGAATGGATTCTGTTGTGAACTTGAAGAGTTGAGTTGCAGGTAAAGGATTTACCACATTCCTTACATCTGTAAGGTTTATCACCAGTATGGATTCTGTTGTGGTCTTGAAGAGTTGAGAACCTGGTAAAGGACTTGCCACATTTTCCACATGTGTAAGGTTTGTCACCACTATGAACTCTGCAGTGCCTTTGAAGATTTGAAGAGTGGGTAAAGGACTTGTCACATTCTTTACATCTGTAAGGTTTATCACCAGAATGGATTTTGTTGTGAACTTGAAGAGTTGAGATGCAGGTAAAGGATTTGCCACATTCCTTACATCTGTAAGGTTTATCACCAGTATGAATTCTGTTGTGAATTTGAAGAGTTGAGAACTGGGTAAAGGACTTGCCACATATTTTACATTTATAAGGTTTACCACAAGTATGGATTCTGTAGTGTGCATGAAGGTGTGAGACCTGGGTAAAAGAATTTCCACATTTTTCACATTTGTAAGTTTTGTCACCAGTATGGATTCTGTAGTGAATATGTAGAGATGATTGATGGATAAAGGACTTGCCACATTCTTTACATTTGTAAGGTTTATCACCATTATGGATTCTGCAATGTTTTTGAAAAGTTGAGTTTTGGGTAAAGATCTTGTCAGATGCTTTACATATGTGATGTTTCTGTTCTGTATGGATACTCTGCTGTCTCCTAAAGTTTGAGTAGTTCTGAAGACAATTTTCACATTCTTCACATGTGTATGATTTCCTTACAGTATTTGACATTCTATGTGTAGTGAGATTTGGGATGCTCCTGAAATATAGTTTATGTTTTCCATTCTTCTTGTGGTTCATCAAAGGATTAATGTTACAGTATGATTTATGAACTGAAGACTCTTTAAAAGCCTTGTCACTT